>CAKAJE020001311.1:0-90047 GCA_916610135.2 Macropis europaea | reverse complement strand
ACGTCGCTCCTATTTCAGAGAGCGTACTGGGCGGCATCTTAAAGCGCGTGGAATGGCGAGTAAAATGCACTACTAATCTTCTATGATAGGGCAATCAGAGACCCGATTAGATCATTTTATATTATGGTTAATTTAAGAATTCAGCAAAATTCCATCACATTTGTTCAACTTACGTCGCTCCTATTTCAGATAGCGTACTGGGCGGCATCTTAAAGCGCGTGGAATGGCGAGTAAAATGCACTACTAATCTTCTATGATAGGGCAATCAGAGACCCGATTAGATCATTTTATATTTTGTTTAATATAAGATTTCAGGGAAATTCTAACACATTTGTTCAATTTACGTCGCTCCTATTTCAGATAGCGTATTGGGCTTAGCGGCATCTCAAAGCGCATGAAGTGTCGAGTGAAATGCACTATTAAACTTCTAGGGTAGGGCAAACAGAGACCCGATTAGATCATTTTATATTCTGGTTAATTTAAGAATTCAGCAAAATTCCATCACATTTGTTCAACTTACGTCGCTCCTATTTCAGATAGCGTACTGGGCGGCATCTTAAAGCGCGTGGAATGGCGAGTAAAATGCACTACTAATCTTCTATGATAGGGCAATCAGAGACCCGATTAGATCATTTTATATTTTGTTTAATATATGATTTCAGGGAAATTCTATCACATTTGTTCAATTTACGTCGCTCCTATTTCAGATAGCGTATTGGGCTTAGCGGCATCTCAAAGCGCATGAAGTGACGAGTGAAATGCACTATTAAACTTCTAGGGTAGGGCAAACAGAGACCCGATTAGATCATTTTACATTTTGGTTAATAAAAGAATTCAGCGAAATTCTATCACATTTGTTCCATTTACGTCGCTCCTATTTCAGATAGCGTATTGGGCTAAGCGGCATTCCAAAGCGCATGAAATGGTGAGTAAAATGCACTATTAAAGTTCTAGGGTAGGGCAAACAGAGACCCGATTAGATCATTTTATATTATGGTTAATTTAAGAATTCAGCAAAATTCTATCACATTCGTTCAATTTAGGTCGCTCCTATTTCAGATAGCGTACTGAGCTAGGCGGCATCTTAAAACGCGTGGAATGGCGAGTAAAATCCACTATTAAACTTCTAGGCTAGGGCGAACAGAGACCCGATTAGATAATTTTATATTTTGGTTAATATAAGAATTCAGCGAAATTCTATCACATTTGTTCAATTTACGTCGCTCCTATTTCAGATAGCGTACTAGGCTAGGCGGCATTTTAAAGCGCGTGGAATGGCGAGTAAAATGCACTATTAAAATTCTATGATAGGGCAATCAGAGACCCGATTAGATCATTTTATATTATGGTTAATTTAAGAATTCAGCAAAATTCTATCACATTTGTTCAATGTACGTCGCACCTATTTCAGATAGCGTATTGGGCTAGGCGGCATCTTAAAGCGGGTGGAATGGCGAGTAAAATGCACTATTAAAATTCTATGATATGTCAATCAGAGACCCGATTAGATCATTTTATATTATGGTTAATTTAAGATGTCAGCAAAATTTTATCGCATTTAATCAATTTACGTCGCTCCTATTTCAGATAGCGTATTGGGCTAAGCGATATCTCAAAGCGCATGAAATGGCGAACAAAATGCACTATTAAACTTCTAGGCTAGGGCGAACAGAGACCAGATTAGATCATTTTATATTTTGGTTAACATAAGAATTCTTCGAAATACTTTCACATTTGTTCAATTTACGTCGCTCCTATTTCAGATAGCTTATTGGGCTTAGCGGCATCTCAAAGGGCATGAAGTGACGAGTGAAATGCACTATTAAACTTCTAGGGTAGGGCAAACAGAGACCCGATTAGATCATTTTATATTATGGTTAATTTAAGAATTCAGCAAAATTCCATCACATTTGTTCAACTTACGTCGCTCCTATTTCAGATAGCGTACTGGGCGGCATCTTAAAGCGCGTGGAATGGCGAGTAAAATGCACTACTAATCTTCTATGATAGGGCAATCAGAGACCCGATTAGATCATTTTATATTTTGTTTAATATAAGATTTCAGGGAAATTCTATCACATTTGTTCAATTTACGTCGCTCCTATTTCAGATAGCGTATTGGGCTTAGCGGCATCTCAAAGCGCATGAAATGACGACTAAAATGCACTATTAAACTTCTAGGCTAGGGCGAACAGAGACCCGATTAGATCATTTTACATTTTGGTTAATAAAAGAATTCAGCGAAATTCTATCACATTTGTTCCATTTACGTCGCTCCTATTTCAGATAGCGTATTGGGCTAAGCGGCATTCCAAAGCGCATGAAATGGTGAGTAAAATGCACTATTAAAGTTCTAGGGTAGGGCAAACAGAGACCCGATTAGATCATTTTATATTATGGTTAATTTAAGAATTCAGCGAAATTCTATCACATTTGTTCAACTTACGTCGCTCCTATTTCAGATAGCGTATTGGGCTAAGCGGCATCTCAAAGCGCATGAAATGGCGAGTGAAATGCACCATTAGACTTCTATGGTAGGGCGAACAGAGACCCGATTAGATCATTTTACATTAAGGTTAATATAAGGATTCACGGAAATTCTATCACATTTGTTCAACTTACGTCGCTCCTATTTCAGATAGCGTATTGGGCTAAGCGGCATCTCAAAGCGCATGAAATGGCGAGTGAAATGCACCATTAGACTTCTATGGTAGGGCGAACAGAGACCCGATTAGATCATTTTACATTAAGGTTAATATAAGGATTCACGGAAATTCTATCACATTTGTTCAATTTACGTCGCTCCTATTTCAGATAGCGTATTGGGCTATGCGGCATCTCAAAGCGCATGAAATGGCGAGTAAAATGCACTATTAAACTTCTAGGGTAGGGCAAACAGAAACCCGATGAGATTATTTTATATTATGGTTAATTTAAGAATTCAGCGAAATTCTATCACATTTGTTCAATTTACGTCGCTCCTATTTCAGATAGCGTATTGGGCTAAGCGGCATCTCAAAGCGCATGAAATGGCGAGTATAATGCACTATTAAACTTCTAGGATAAGGCAAACAAAGACCCGATTAGATCATTTTATATTACGGTTAATATAAGAATTCAGCGTAATTCTATCACATTTGTTCAACTTACGTCGCTCCTATTTCAGATAGCGTACTGGGCTAGGCGGCATCTTAAAGCGTGTGGAATGGCGAGTAAAATGCACTATTAAAATTCTATGATAGGTCAATCAGAGACCCGATTAGATCATTTTATATTTTGGTTAATATAAGAATTCAGCGAAATTCTATCACATTTGTTCAATTTACGTCGCTCCTATTTCATATAGCGTATTGGGCTTAGCGGCATCTCAAAGCGCATGAAATGATGAGTGAAATGCACTATTAAAGTTCTAGGGTAGGGTAAACAGAGACCCGATTAGATCATTTTACATTATGGTTAATAAAAGAATTCAGCGAAATTCTATCACATTTGTTCAACTTACGTCGCTCCAATTTCAGATAGCGTATTGGGCTAAGCGGCATCTCAAAGCGCATGAAATGGCGAGTAAAAAGCATTATGAAACTTCTAGGGTAGGGCAAAAAGAGACCCGATTAGGTCATTTTATATTATGGTTAATTTAAGAATTCAGCAAAATTCTATCACATTTGTTCAATTTACGTCGCACCTATTTCCGATAGCGTACTGAGCTAGGCGGCATCTTAAAGCGGGTGGCATGGCGAGTAAAATGCACTATTAAAATTCTATGATATGTCAATCAGAGACCCGATTAGATCATTTTATATTATGGTTAATTTAAGATGTCAGCAAAATTTTATCGCATTTAATCAATTTACGTCGCTCCTATTTCAGATAGCGTATTGGGCTAAGCGATATCTCAAAGCGCATGAAATGGCGAACAAAATGCACTATTAAACTTCTAGGCTAGGGCGAACAGAGACCAGATTAGATCATTTTATATTTTGGTTAACATAAGAATTCTTCGAAATACTTTCACATTTGTTCAATTTACGTCGCTCCTATTTCAGATAGCTTATTGGGCTTAGCGGCATCTCAAAGCGCATGAAGTGACGAGTGAAATGCACTATTAAACTTCTAGGGTAGGGCAAACAGAGACCCGATTAGATCATTTTATATTATGGTTAATTTAAGAATTCAGCAAAATTCCATCACATTTGTTCAACTTACGTCGCTCCTATTTCAGATAGCGTACTGGGCGGCATCTTAAAGCGCGTGGAATGGCGAGTAAAATGCACTACTAATCTTCTATGATAGGGCAATCAGAGACCCGATTAGATCATTTTATATTTTGTTTAATATAAGATTTCAGGGAAATTCTATCACATTTGTTCAATTTACGTCGCTCCTATTTCAGATAGCGTATTGGGCTTAGCGGCATCTCAAAGCGCATGAAATGACGACTAAAATGCACTATTAAACTTCTAGGCTAGGGCGAACAGAGACCCGATTAGATCATTTTACATTTTGGTTAATAAAAGAATTCAGCGAAATTCTATCACATTTGTTCCATTTACGTCGCTCCTATTTCAGATAGCGTATTGGGCTAAGCGGCATTCCAAAGCGCATGAAATGGTGAGTAAAATGCACTATTAAAGTTCTAGGGTAGGGCAAACAGAGACCCGATTAGATCATTTTATATTATGGTTAATTTAAGAATTCAGCGAAATTCTATCACATTTGTTCAACTTACGTCGCTCCTATTTCAGATAGCGTATTGGGCTAAGCGGCATCTCAAAGCGCATGAAATGGCGAGTGAAATGCACCATTAGACTTCTATGGTAGGGCGAACAGAGACCCGATTAGATCATTTTACATTAAGGTTAATATAAGGATTCGCGGAAATTCTATCACATTTGTTCAACTTACGTCGCTCCTATTTCAGATAGCGTATTGGGCTAAGCGGCATCTCAAAGCGCATGAAATGGCGAGTGAAATGCACCATTAGACTTCTATGGTAGGGCGAACAGAGACCCGATTAGATCATTTTACATTAAGGTTAATATAAGGATTCACGGAAATTCTATCACATTTGTTCAATTTACGTCGCTCCTATTTCAGATAGCGTATTGGGCTATGCGGCATCTCAAAGCGCATGAAATGGCGAGTAAAATGCACTATTAAACTTCTAGGGTAGGGCAAACAGAGACCCGATGAGATTATTTTATATTATGGTTAATTTAAGAATTCAGCGAAATTCTATCACATTTGTTCAATTTACGTCGCTCCTATTTCAGATAGCGTATTGGGCTAAGCGGCATCTCAAAGCGCATGAAATGGCGAGTATAATGCACTATTAAACTTCTAGGATAAGGCAAACAAAGACCCGATTAGATCATTTTATATTACGGTTAATATAAGAATTCAGCGTAATTCTATCACATTTGTTCAACTTACGTCGCTCCTATTTCAGATAGCGTACTGGGCTAGGCGGCATCTTAAAGCGTGTGGAATGGCGAGTAAAATGCACTATTAAAATTCTATGATAGGTCAATCAGAGACCCGATTAGATCATTTTATATTTTGGTTAATATAAGAATTCAGCGAAATTCTATCACATTTGTTCAATTTACGTCGCTCCTATTTCATATAGCGTATTGGGCTTAGCGGCATCTCAAAGCGCATGAAATGATGAGTGAAATGCACTATTAAAGTTCTAGGGTAGGGTAAACAGAGACCCGATTAGATCATTTTACATTATGGTTAATAAAAGAATTCAGCGAAATTCTATCACATTTGTTCAACTTACGTCGCTCCAATTTCAGATAGCGTATTGGGCTAAGCGGCATCTCAAAGCGCATGAAATGGCGAGTAAAAAGCATTATGAAACTTCTAGGGTAGGGCAAAAAGAGACCCGATTAGGTCATTTTATATTATGGTTAATTTAAGAATTCAGCAAAATTCTATCACATTTGTTCAATTTACGTCGCACCTATTTCCGATAGCGTACTGAGCTAGGCGGCATCTTAAAGCGGGTGGCATGGCGAGTAAAATGCACTATTAAAATTCTATGATAGGTCAATCAGAGACCCGATTAGATCATTTTATATTATGGTTAATTTAAGATGTCAGCAAAATATTATCGCATTTGATCAATTTACGTCGCTCCTATTTCAGATAGCGTACTGGGCTAGGCGGCATCTTAAAGCGCGTGGAATGGCAAGTAAAATGCACTATTAAACTTCTATGATAGGGCAATCAGAGACCCGATTAGATCATTTTATATTTTGGTTAATATAAGAATTCAGAGAAATTCTATCACATTTGTTCAATTTACGTCGCTCTTATTACAGATAGCTTATTGGGCTTAGCGGCATCTCAAAGCGCATGAAATGGCGAGTGAAATGCATTAATAAACTTCTATGATAGGGCAATCAGAGACCCGATTAGATCATTTTATATTTTGTTTAATATAGGATTTCAAGGAAATTTTATCACATTTGTTCAATTTACGACGCTCCTATTTCAGATAGCGCATTCGGCTAAGCGGCATCTCAAAGCGCATGAAATGGCGAATAAAATGCACTATTAAACTTCTAGGCTAGGGCGAACAGAGACCCGATCAGATCATTATACATTATGGTTAATAAAAGAATTCAGCGAAATTCTATCACATTTGTTCAACTTACGTCGCTCCTATTTCAGATAGCGTATTGGGCTAAGCGGCATCTCAAAGCGCATGAAATGGCGAGTGAAATGCACCATTAGACTTCTATGGTAGGGCGAACACAGACCCGATTAGATCATTTTACATTAAGGTTAATATAAGGATTCACGGAAATTCTATCACATTTGTTCAATTTACGTCGCTCCTATTTCAGATAGCGTATTGGGCTAAGCGGCATCTCAAAGCGCATGAAATGGCGAGTATAATGCACTATTAAACTTCTAGGATAAGGCAAACAAAGACCCGATTAGATCATTTTATATTACGGTTAATATAAGAATTCAGCGTAATTCTATCACATTTGTTCAACTTACGTCGCTCCTATTTCAGATAGCGTACTGGGCTAGGCGGCATCTTAAAGCGTGTGGAATGGCGAGTAAAATGCACTATTAAAATTCTATGATAGGGCAATCAGAGACCCGATTAGATCATTTTATATTTTGGTTAATATAAGAATTCAGCGAAATTCTATCACATTTGTTCAATTTACGTCGCTCCTATTTCAGATAGCTTATTGGGCTTAGCGGCATCTCAAAGCGCATGAAATGGTGAGTGAAATGCACTATTGAAGTTCTAGGGTAGGGCAAACAGAGACCCGATTAGATCATTTTACATTATGGTTAATAAAAGAATTCAGCGAAATTCTATCACATTTGTTCAACTTACGTCGCTCCAATTTCAGATAGCGTATTGGGCTAAGCGGCATCTCAAAGCTCATGAAATGGCGAGTAAAATGCATTATGAAACTTCTAGGGTAGGGCAAAAAGAGACCCGATTAGATCATTTTATATTATGGTTAATTTAAGAATTCAGCAAAATTCTATCACATTTGTTCAATTTACGTCGCACCTATTTCCGATAGCGCACTGAGCTAGGCGACATCTTACAGCGGGTGGCATTGCGAGTAAAATGCACTATTAAAATTCTATGATAGGTCAATCAGAGACCCGATTAGATCATATTATATTATGGTTAATTTAAGAATTCAGCAAAATTCTATCACATTCGTTCAATTTAGGTCGCTCCTATTTCAGATAGCGTACTGAGCAAGGCGGCATCTTAAAACGCGTGGAATGGCGAGTAAAATCCACTATTAAACTTCTAGGCTAGGGCGAACAGAGACCCGATTAGATAATTTTATATTTTGGTTAATATAAGGATTCAGCGAAATTCTATCACATGTGTTCAATTTACGTCGCTCCTATTTCAGATAGCGTGCTAGGCTAGGCGGCATTTTAAAGCGCGTGGAATGGCGAGTAAGATGCACTATTAAAATTCTATGATATGGCAATCAGAGACCCGATTAGATCATTCTATATTATGGTTAATTTAAGAATTCAGCAAAATTCTATCACATTTGTTCAATTTACGTCGTACCTATTTCAGATAGCGTACTGGGCTAGGCGGCATCTTAAACCGAGTGGAATGGCGAGTAAAATGCACTATTAAAATTCTATGATAGGTCAATCAGAGACCCGAATAGATCATTTTATATTATGGTTAATTTAAGATGTCAGCAAAATTTTATCGCATTTGATCAATTTACGTTGCTCCTATTTCAGATAGCGAACTGGGCTAGGCGGCATCTTAAAGCGCGTGGAATGGCAAGTAAAATGAACTATTAAACTTCTAGGCTAGGGCGAACAGAGTCCAGATTAGATCATTTTATATTTTGGTTAACATAAGAATTCTGCGAAATTCTATCACATTTGTTCAATTTACGTCGCTCCTATTTCAGATAGCATATTGGGCTAAGCTGCATCTCAAAGCGCCTGAAATGGCGAATAAAATGCACTATTAAACTTCTAGGTTAGGGCAAACAGAGACCCGATTAGATCATTTTATATTATGGTTAATTTAAGAATTCAGCGAAGTTCTATCATATTTGTTCAATTTACGTCGCTCCTATTTCAGATAGCGTATTCGGCTAGTCGACATCTCAAAGCGCATGAAGTGGCGAATAAAATGCACTATTAAACTTCTAGACTAGGGCGAACAGAGACCCGATCAGATCATTATACATTATGGTTAATAAAAGAATTCAGCGAAATTCTATCACATTTGTTCAACTTACGTCGCTCCTATTTCAGATAGCGTATTGGGCTAAGCGGCATCTCAAAGCGCATGAAATGGCGAGTGAAATGCACCATTAGACTTCTATGGTAGGGCGAACAGAGACCCGATTAGATCATTTTACATTAAGGTTAATATAAGGATTCACGGAAATTCTATCACATTTGTTCAATTTACGTCGCTCCTATTTCAGATAGCGTATTGGGCTATGCGGCATCTCAAAGCGCATGAAATGGCGAGTAAAATGCACTATTAAACTTCTAGGGTAGGGCAAACAGAAACCCGATGAGATTATTTTATATTATGGTTAATTTAAGAATTCAGCGAAATTCTATCACATTTGTTCAATTTACGTCGCTCCTATTTCAGATAGCGTATTGGGCTAAGCGGCATCTCAAAGCGCATGAAATGGCGAGTATAATGCACTATTAAACTTCTAGGATAAGGCAAACAAAGACCCGATTAGATCATTTTATATTACGGTTAATATAAGAATTCAGCGTAATTCTATCACATTTGTTCAACTTACGTCGCTCCTATTTCAGATAGCGTACTGGGCTAGGCGGCATCTTAAAGCGTGTGGAATGGCGAGTAAAATGCACTATTAAAATTCTATGATAGGGCAATCAGAGACCCGATTAGATCATTTTATATTTTGGTTAATATAAGAATTCAGCGAAATTCTATCACATTTGTTCAATTTACGTCGCTCCTATTTCAGATAGCGTATTGGGCTTAGCGGCATCTCAAAGCGCATGAAATGATGAGTGAAATGCACTATTAAAGTTCTAGGGTAGGGTAAACAGAGACCCGATTAGATCATTTTACATTATGGTTAATAAAAGAATTCAGCGAAATTCTATCACATTTGTTCAACTTACGTCGCTCCAATTTCAGATAGCGTATTGGGCTAAGCGGCATCTCAAAGCGCATGAAATGGCGAGTAAAATGCATTATGAAACTTCTAGGGTAGGGCAAAAAGAGACCCGATTAGGTCATTTTATATTATGGTTAATTTAAGAATTCAGCAAAATTCTATCACATTTGTTCAATTTACGTCGCACCTATTTCCGATAGCGTACTGAGCTAGGCGGCATCTTAAAGCGGGTGGCATGGCGAGTAAAATGCACTATTAAAATTCTATGATAGGTCAATCAGAGACCCGATTAGATCATTTTATATTATGGTTAATTTAAGATGTCAGCAAAATATTATCGCATTTGACCAATTTACGTCGCTCCTATTTCAGATAGCGTACTGGGCTAGGCGGCATCTTAAAGCGCGTGGAATGGCAAGTAAAATGCACTATTAAACTTCTATGATAGGGCAATCAGAGACCCGATTAGATCATTTTATATTTTGGTTAATATAAGAATTCAGAGAAATTCTATCACATTTGTTCAATTTACGTCGCTCTTATTACAGATAGCTTATTGGGCTTAGCGGCATCTCAAAGCGCATGAAATGGCGAGTGAAATGCATTAATAAACTTCTATGATAGGGCAATCAGAGACCCGATTAGATCATTTTATATTTTGTTTAATATAGGATTTCAAGGAAATTTTATCACATTTGTTCAATTTACGACGCTCCTATTTCAGATAGCGCATTCGGCTAAGCGGCATCTCAAAGCGCATGAAATGGCGAATAAAATGCACTATTAAACTTCTAGGCTAGGGCGAACAGAGACCCGATCAGATCATTATACATTATGGTTAATAAAAGAATTCAGCGAAATTCTATCACATTTGTTCAACTTACGTCGCTCCTATTTCAGATAGCGTATTGGGCTAAGCGGCATCTCAAAGCGCATGAAATGGCGAGTGAAATGCACCATTAGACATCTATGGTAGGGCGAACACAGACCCGATTAGATCATTTTACATTAAGGTTAATATAAGGATTCACGGAAATTCTATCACATTTGTTCAATTTACGTCGCTCCTATTTCAGATAGCGTATTGGGCTATGCGGCATCTCAAAGCGCATGAAATGGCGAGTAAAATGCACTATTAAACTTCTAGGGTAGGGCAAACAGAAACCCGATGAGATTATTTTATATTATGGTTAATTTAAGAATTCAGCGAAATTCTATCACATTTGTTCAATTTACGTCGCTCCTATTTCAGATAGCGTATTGGGCTAAGCGGCATCTCAAAGCGCATGAAATGGCGAGTATAATGCACTATTAAACTTCTAGGATAAGGCAAACAAAGACCCGATTAGATCATTTTATATTACGGTTAATATAAGAATTCAGCGTAATTCTATCACATTTGTTCAACTTACGTCGCTCCTATTTCAGATAGCGTACTGGGCTAGGCGGCATCTTAAAGCGTGTGGAATGGCGAGTAAAATGCACTATTAAAATTCTATGATAGGGCAATCAGAGACCCGATTAGATCATTTTATATTTTGGTTAATATAAGAATTCAGCGAAATTCTATCACATTTGTTCAATTTACGTCGCTCCTATTTCAGATAGCTTATTGGGCTTAGCGGCATCTCAAAGCGCATGAAATGATGAGTGAAATGCACTATTAAAGTTCTAGGGTAGGGCAAACAGAGACCCGCTTAGATCATTTTATATTATGGTTAATTTAAGAATTCAGCAAAATTCCACCACATTTGTTCAACTTACGTCGCTCCTATTTCTGATAGCGTACTGGGCTAGGCAGCATCTTAAAGCGCGTGGAATGACGAGTGAAATACACTATTAAACTTCTAGGGTAGGGCAAACAGAGACCCGATTAGATCATTTTATGTTATGGTTAATTTAAGAATTCAGCAAAATTCTATCACGTTTGTTCAATTTACGTCGCTCCTATTTCAGATAGCGTATTGGGCTAAGCGGCATCTGAAGGCGCATGAAATGGCGAGTAAAATGCACTATTAAACTTCTAGGCTAGGGCGAACAGAGACCCGATTAGATCATTTTACATTAAGGTTAATATAAGAATTCACGGAAATTCTATCACATTTGTTCAATTTACGTCGCTCCTATTTCAGATAGCGTATTGGGCTAGGCGGCATCTTAAAGCACGTGGAAGGGCGAGTAAAATGCACTATTAAACTTCTATGATAGGGCAATCGGAGACCCGATTAGATCATTTTATATTTTGGTTAATTTAAGAATTCAGCGAAATTCTATCACATTTGTTCAATTTACGTCGCTCCTATTTCAGGTAGCGTATTGGGCTAAGCGGCATCTGAAAGCGCGTGAAATGGCGAGTAAAATGCACTATTAAGCTTCTAGGGTAGAGCAAACAGTGACCCGATTAGATCATTTTATATTATGGTTAATTTAAGAATTCAGCGAAATTCTATCACATTTGTTCAATTTACGTCGCTCCTATTTCAGATAGCGTATTGGGCAATGCGGCATCTCGAAGCGCACGAAATGACGAGTGAAATGCACTATTAAACTTCTAGGGTAGGGCAAGCAGAGACCCGATTAGATCATTTTATATTATGGTTAATTTAAGAATTCAGCGAAATTCTATCACATTTGTTCAATTTACGTCGCTCCTATTTCAGATAGCGTACTGGGCTAGGCGGCATCTTAAAGCGCGTGGAATGGCGAGTAAAATGCACTATTAAACTTCTATGATAGGGCGAACAGAGACCCGATTAGATCATTTTATATTATGGTTAATATAAGAATTCAGGGAAACTCTATCACATTTGTTCAATTTACGTCGCTCCTATTTCAGATAGCGTATTAGGCTAAGCAGCATCTCAAATCGCATGAAATGGCGAGTAAAATGCACTATTAAGCTTCTAGGGTAAGGCAAACAGAGACCCGATTAGATCATTTTACATTAAGGTTAATATAAGAATTCAGCGAAATTCTATCACATTTGTTCAATTTACGTCGCTCCTATTTCAGATAGCGTATTGGGCTAAGCGGCATCTCAAAGCGCATGAAATGGCGAGTAAAATGCACTATTAAACTTCTAGGGTAGGGAAAACAGAGACCCGATTAGATCATTTTACATTATGGTTTATAAATGAATTCACTGAAATTCTATCACATTTGTTCATTTTACGTCGCTCCTATTTCAGAAAGCGTACTGGGCTAGGCGGCATCTCAAAGCGCATGAAATGGCGAGCAAAATGCACTATTAAACTTCTAGGCTAGGGCGAACAGAGACCCGATTAGATCATTGTACATTATGGTTAATAAAAGGATTCAGCGAAATTCTATCACATTTGTTCAATTTACATCGCTCCTATTTCAGATAGCGTAATGGGCAAAGCGGCATCTCAAAGCGCATGAAATGACGAGTAAAATGCACTATTAATCTTCTAAGGTAGGGCAAACAGAGATCCGATTAGATAATTTTATATTATAGTTAATTTAAGAATTCAGCGGAATTCTATCACATTTGTACAATTTACATCGCTCTTATTTCAGATAGCGTATTGGGCTAAGCAGCATCTCAAATCGCATGAAATGGCGAGTAAAATGCACTATTAACCTTCTAGGGTAAGGCAAACAGAGACCCGATTAGATCATTTTATATTAAGGTTAATTTAAGAATTCAGCGAAATTCTATCACATTTGTTCAACTTACGTCGCTCCTATTTGAGATAGCGTACTGGGCTAGGCGGCATCTTAAAGCGCGTGGATAGGCGAGCAAAATGCACTATTAAGCTTCTATGATAGGGCAATCAGAGACCCGACTAGATCATTTTATATTTTGGTTAATATAAGAATTCAGCGAAATTCTATCACATTTGTTCAATTTACGTCGCTCCTATTTCAGATAGCGTATTGGGCTAAGCGGCATCTCAAAGCGCATGAAATGACGAGTGAAATGCACTATTAAACTTCTAGGGTTGGTCGAAGAAAGACCCGATTAGATCATTTTACATTAAGGTTAACATAAGAATTCAGGGAAATTCTATCACATTTGATCAATTTACGTCGCTCCTATTTCAGATAGCGTATTGGGGTAAGCGGCATCTCAAAGCGCATGAATTGAAGAGTGAAAGGCACTATTAAACTTCTAGGGTAGGGCAAACAGAGACCCGATTAGATCATTTTACATTAAGGTTAATATAAGAATTCAGGGAAATTCTATCACATTTGTTCAATTTACGTCACTCGTATTTCAGATAGCATATTGGGCTAAGCGGCGTCTCAAAGCGCATGAAATGGCGAGTAAAATGCACTATTAAACTTCTAGGGTAGGGCAAACAGAGACCCGATTAGATCATTTTATATTTTGGTTAATATAAGAATTCAGCGAAATTCTATCACATTTGTTCAATTTACGTTACTCCTATTTCAAATAGCGTATTGGGCTAAGCGGCATCTCAAATCGCATGAAATGGCGAGTAAAATGCACTATTAAACTTCTATGGTAAGGCAAACAGAGACCCGATTAGATCATTTTATATTATGGTTAATTTAAGATGTCAGCGAAATTCTATCACATTTGTTCAATTTACGTCGCTCCTATTTCAAATAGCGTTCTCGGCTAGGCGGCATCTTAAAGCGCGTGGAATGGAGAGTAAAATGAACTATTAAACTTCTATGATAGGGCAATGAGAGACCCGATTAGATCATTTTATATTTTGGTTAATATAAGAATTCAGCGAAATTCTATCACATTTGTTCAATTTACGTCGCTCCTATTTCAGATAGCGTATTGGGCTAAGAGGCATCTCAAAGCGCATGAAATGGCGAGTAAAATGCACTATTAAACTTCTAGGGTAGGGCAAACAGGGACCCGATTAGATCATTTTATATTACGGTTAATATATGAATTCAGCGAAATTCTATCATATTTGTTCAATTTACGTCGCTCCTATTTCAGATAGCGTATTGGGCTAAGCGGCATCTGAAAGCGCATGAAATGACGAGTGAAATGCACTATTAAACTTCTAGGGTAGGGCGAACAGAGGCCCGATTAGATCATTTTACATTAAGGTTAATATAAGAATTCAGGGAAATTCTATCACAATTGTTCAATTTACGTTGTTCCTATTTCAGATAGCGTACTGGGCTAGGCGGCATCTTAAAGCGCGTGGAATGGCGAGTGAAATGCACTATTAAACTTCTAGGGTTGGTCGAAGAAAGACCCGATTAGATCATTGTACATTAAGGTTAATATAAGAATTCAGGGAAATTCTATCACATTTGATCAATTTACGTCGCTCCTATTTCAGATAGCGTATTGGGGTAAGCGGCATCTCAAAGCGCATGAATTGAAGAGTGAAAGGCACTATTAAACTTCTAGGGTAGAGCGAACATAGACCCGATTAGATCATTTTACATTAAGGTTAATATAAGAATTCAGGGAAATTCTATCACATTTGTTCAATTTACGTCACTCGTATTTCAGATAGCGTATTGTGCTAAGCGGCGTCTCAAAGCGCATGAAATGGCGAGTAAAATGCACTATTAAACTTCTAGGGTAGGGCAAACAGAGACCCGATTAGATCATTTTATATTTTGGTTAATATAAGAATTCAGCGAAATTCTATCACATTTGTTCAATTTACGTTACTCCTATTTCAGATAGCGTATTGTGCTAAGCGGCGTCTCAAAGCGCATGAAATGGCGAGTAAAATGCACTATTAAACTTCTAGGGTAGGGCAAACAGAGACCCGATTCCATCATTTTATATTTTGGTTAATATAAGAATTCCACGAAATTCTATCACATTTGTTCAATTTACGTTACTCCTATTTCAGATAGCGTATTGGGCTAAGCGGCATCTCAAACCGCACGAAATGACGAGTGCAATGCACTATTAAACTTCGAGGGTAGGGCGAAGAAAGACCCGATTAGATCATTTTACATTAAGATTAATATAAGAATTCAGCGAAATTCTATCACATTTGTTCAATTTACGTCGTTCCTATTTCAGCTAGCGTACTGGGCTAGGCGGCATCTTAAAACGCGAGGAATGACGAGTAAAATGCACTGTTAAACTTCTATGATAGGGCAATCAGAGACCCGATTAGATCATTTTATATTTTGGTTAATATAAGAATTCAGCGAAATTCTATCACATTTGTTCAATTTACGTCGCTCCTATTTCAGATAGCTTATTGGGCTGAGCGGCATCTCAAAGCGCTTGAAATGGCGGGTGAAATGCACTATTAAACTTCTAGGGTAGGGCAAACAGGACCCGATTAGATCATTTAATATTATGGTTAATTTAAGAATTCAGCAAAATTCTATCACATTTGTTCAATTTACATCGCTCCTATTTCAGATATCGTATTGGGCTAAGCGGCAACTCAAAGCGCATGAAATGACGAGTGAAATGGACTATTAAACTTCTAGGGTAGGGCGAACAGAGACCCGATTAGATGATTTTACATTAAGGTTAATATAGGAATTCAGGGAAATTCTATCACATTTGTTCAATTTACGTCGCTCCTATTTCCGATAGCGTATTGGGCTAAGCGGCATCTCAAGGCGCATGAAATGGCGAGTAAAATGCACTGCTAAACTTGTAGGGTGGGGCAAACAGAGACCCGATTAGATCATTTTATATTATGGTTAATTTAAGATGTCAGCAAAATTCTATCACATTTGTTCAATTTACGTCGCTCTAATTTCAGATAGCGTACTGGGCTAGGCGGCATCTTAAAGCGCGTGGAAGGGCGAGTAAAATGCACTATTAAACGTCCATGATAGGGCAATCAGAGACCCGATTAGATGATTTTATATTACGGTTAACATAAGAATTCAGCGTAATTCTGTCACATTTGTTCAACTTACGTAGCTCCTATTTCAGATAGCGTACTGGGCTAGGCGGCAATTTAAAGCGCGTGGAATGGCGAGTAAAATGCACTATTCAACTTCTATGATAGGGCAATCAGAGACCCGATTCCATCATTTTATATTTTGGTTAATATAAGAATGCAGCGAAATTCTATCACATTTGTTCAATTTACGTCGCTCCTATTTCAGATAGCGTATTGGGCTAAGAGGCATCTCAAAGCTCATGAAATGGCGAGTAAAATGCACTATTAAACTTCTAGGGTAGGGCAAACAGGGACCCGATTAGATCATTTTATATTACGGTTAATATATGAATTCAGCGAAATTCTATCATATTTGTTCAATTTACGTCGCTCCTATTTCAGATAGCGTATTGGGCTAAGCGGCATCTGAAAGCGCATGAAATGACGAGTGAAATGCACTATTAAACTTCTAGGGTAGGGCGAACAGAGGCCCGATTAGATCATTTTACATTAAGGTTAATATAAGAATTCAGGGAAATTCTATCAGAATTGTTGAATTTACGTTGTTCCTATTTCAGATAGCGAACTGGGCTAGGCGGCATCTTAAAGCGCGTGGAATGGCGAGTAAAATGCACTATATAAACTTCTATGATAGGGCAATCAGAGACCCGATTAGATCATTTTATATTTTGGTTAATATAAGAATTCAGCGAAATACTATCACATTTGTTCAATTTACGTTACTCCTATTTCAGATAGCGTATTGGGCTAAGCGGCGTCTCAAAGCGCATGAAATGGCGAGTACAATGCACTATTAAACTTCTAGGGTAGGGCAAACAGAGACCCGATTAGATCATTTGAAATTAGGGTTAATTTAAGAATTCAGCGAAATTCTACCACATTTGTTCAACTTACGTCGCTCCAATTTCAGATAGCGTACTGGGCTAGGCGGCATCTTAAAGCGCGTGGAACGGCGAGTAAAATGCACTACTAAAATTCTATGATACGGCAATCAGAGAGCCGATTAGATCATTTTATATTTTGGTTAATATAACGATTCAGCGTAATTCTATCACATTTGTTCAATTTACGTTGCTGATATTTCAGATAGCGTATTGGGCTAAGCGGCATCTCAAAGCGCAAGAAATGGCGAGTAAAATGCACTATTAAACTTCTAGGGTAGGGCAAACAGAGACCCGATTAGATCATTTTACATTATGGTTCATAAATGAATTCACTGAAATTCTATCACATTTGTTCAATTTACGTCGCTCCTATTTCAGATAGCGTATTGGGCTGAGCGGCATGTCAAATCGCATGAAATGACGAGTGAAATGCACTATTAAACTTCTAGGGTAGGGCAAACAGAGACCCGATTAGATCATTTTATATTATGGTTAATTTAAGAATTCAGCGAAATTCTATCACATTTGTTCAATTTACGTCGCTCTTATTTCAGATAGCGTATTGGGATAAGCAGCATCTCAAATCGCATGAAATGGCGAGTAAAATCTACTATTAAACTTCTAGGGTAAGGCAAACAGAGACCCGATTAGATCATTTTATATTACGGTTTATATAAGAATTCAGCGTAATTCTATCACATTTGTTCAACTTACGTCGCTCCTATTTCGGATAGCGCGCTGGGCTAGGCGGCATCTTATAGCGCGTGGAAGGGCGAGTAAAATGCACTACTAAACTCCTATGATAGGGCAATCAGAGAGCCGATTAGATTATTTTATATTATGGTTAATTTAAGAATTCAGCGAAATTCTATCACATTTGTTCAATTTACGTTGCTCCTATTTCAGATAGCGTATTGTGCTAAGCGGCATCTCAAAGCGCAAGAAATGGCGAGTAAAATGCACTATTAAACTTCTAGGGTAGGGCAAACAGAGACCAGTTTAGATCATTTTATATTATGGTTAATTTAAGAACTCAGCGAAATTCAGTCACATTTGTTCAATTTACGTCGATCCTATTTCAGATAGTGTACTGGGCTAGGCGGCATCTTAAAGCGCGTGGAATGACGAGTAAAATGCACTATTAAACTTCTATGATAGGGCAATCAGAGACCCGATTAGATCATTTTATATTTTGGTTAATATAAGAATTCAGCGAAATTCTATCACATTTGTTCAATTTACGTCGCTCCTATTTCAAATAGCGTTCTCGGCTAGGCGGCATCTTAAAGCGCGTGGAATGGAGAGTAAAATGAACTATTAAACTTCTATGATAGGGCAATCAGAGACCCGATTAGATCCTATTATATTTTGGTTAATATAAGAATTCAGCGAAATTCTATCACATTTGTTCAATTTACGTCGCTCCTATTTCAGATAGCGTATTGGGCTAAGCGGCATCTCAAAGCGCATGAAATGGCGAGTAAAATGCACTATTAAACTGCTAGGATAAGGCAAACAGAGACCCGATTAGATCATTTATATTACGGTTAATATAAGAATTCAGCGTAATTCTGTGACATTTGTTCAACTTACGTAGCTCCTATTTCAGATAGCGTATTGGGCTAAGCGGCATCTCAAAGCGCATGAAATGGCAAGTAAAATGCACTAATTAACTTCTAGGGTAGGGCAAACAGAGACCCGATTAGATCATTTTATATTTTGGTTAATTTAAGAATTCAGCAGAATTCTATCACATTTGTTCAATTCACGTCGCCCCTATTTCAGATAGCGTACTCGGATAGGCGGCATCTTAAAGCGCGTGGAATGGCGAGTAAAATGCACTATTAAACTTCTATGATAGGGCAATCAGAGACCCGGTTAGATCATTTTATATTTTGTTTACTATAACATTTCAGGGAAATTCTATCACATTTGTTCAATTTACTTCGCTCCTATTTCAGATAGCGTATTGGGCTAAGCGGCATCTCAAAGCGCAAGAAATGGCCAGTAAAATGCACTATTAAACTTCTAGGGTAGGGCACACAGAGACCCGATTAGATCATTTCATATTATGGTTAATTTAAGAATTCAGAAAGATTCTATCACATTTGTTCAATTTACGTCGCTCCTATTTCAGATAGCGTACTCGGATAGGCGGCATCTTAAAGCGCGTGGAATGGCGAGTAAAATGCACTATTAAACTTCTATGATAGGGCAATCAGAGACCAGATTAGATCATTTTATATTTTGGTTAATATAAGAATTCAGCGAAATTCTATCACATTTGTTCAATTTACGTCGCTCCTATTTCAGATAGCGTATTGGGCTAAGCGCCATCTCAAAGCGCATGAAATGGCGAGTAAAATGCACTATTAAACTTCTAGGGTAGGGCAATCAGAGACCCGGTTAGATCATTTTATATTATGGTTAATTTAAGAATTCAGCAAAATTCTATCACATTTGTTCAACTTACGTCGCTCCTATTTCAGAGAGCGTACTGGGCTAGGCGGCATCTTAAAGCGCGTGGAATGGCGAGTAAAATGCACTATTAAACTTCTAGGGTAGGGCAAACAGAGACCCGATTAGATCATTTTATATTATGGTTAATTTATCAGTTCAGCGAAATTCTATCACATTTGTTCAATTTACGTCACTCCTATTTCAGATAGCGTATTGGGCTGAGCGGCATCTCAAAGCGCATGAAATGGCGAGAAAATGCACTATTAAACTTCTAGGATAAGGCAAACAGAGACCCGGTTAGATCATTTTATATTACGGTTAATATAAGAATGCAGCGTAATTCTATCACATTTGTTCAATTTACGTCGCTCCTATTTCAGATAGCTTATTGGGCTAAGCGGCATCTCAAAGCGCATGAAATGACGAATAAAATGCACTATTAAGCTTCTACGCTATGGTGAACAGAGACCCGATTAGATCATTTAACGTTATACTTAATAAAAGAATTCAGCGAGATTCTATCACATTTGTTCAATTTACATCACTCCTATTTCAGATAGCGTATTGGGCTAAGCGGCATCTCAAAGCGCATGAAATGGCGAGTAAAATGAACTATTAAACTTCTAGGATAAGGCAAACAGAGACCCGATTAGATCATTTTATATTACGGTTAATTTAAGAATTCAGCAAAATTCCATCACATTTGTTCAACTTACGTCGCTCCTATTTCTGATAGCGTACTGGGCTAGGCAGCATCTTAAAGCGCGTGGAATGACGAGTGAAATACACTATTAAACTTCTAGGGTAGGGCAAACAGAGACCCGATTAGATCATTTTATGTTATGGTTAATTTAAGAATTCAGCAAAATTCTATCACGTTTGTTCAATTTACGTCGCTCCTATTTCAGATAGCGTATTGGGCTAAGCGGCATCTCAAAGCGCATGAAATGGCGAGTAAAATGCACTATTAAACTTCTAGGGTAGGGAAAACAGAGACCCGATTAGATCATTTTACATTATGGTTTATAAATGAATTCACTGAAATTCTATCACATTTGTTCATTTTACGTCGCTCCTATTTCAGAAAGCGTACTGGGCTAGGCGGCATCTCAAAGCGCATGAAATGGCGAGCAAAATGCACTATTAAACTTCTAGGCTAGGGCGAACAGAGACCCGATTAGATCATTTTACATTAAGATTAATATAAGAATTCAACGAAATTCTATCACATTTGTTCAATTTACGTCGTTCCTATTTCAGCTAGCGTACTGGGCTAGGCGGCATCTTAAAACGCGAGGAATGGCGAGTAAAATGCACTGTTAAACTTCTATGATAGGGCAATCAGAGACCCGATTAGATCATTTTATATTTTGGTTAATATAAGAATTCAGCGAAATTCTATCACATTTGTTCAATTTACGTCGCTCCTATTTCAGATAGCTTATTGGGCTGAGCGGCATCTCAAAGCGCATGAAATGGCGGGTGAAATGCACTATTAAACTTCTAGGGTAGGGCAAACAGGACCCGATTAGATCATTTAATATTATGGTTAATTTAAGAATTCAGCAAAATTCTATCACATTTGTTCAATTTACATCGCTCCTATTTCAGATATCGTATTGGGCTAAGCGGCAACTCAAAGCGCATGAAATGACGAGTGAAATGGACTATTAAACTTCTAGGGTAGGGCGAACAGAGACCCGATTAGATGATTTTACATTAAGGTTAATATAGGAATTCAGGGAAATTCTATCACATTTGTTCAATTTACGTCGCTCCTATTTCCGATAGCGTATTGGGCTAAGCGGCATCTCAAGGCGCATGAAATGGCGAGTAAAATGCACTGCTAAACTTGTAGGGTGGGGCAAACAGAGACCCGATTAGATCATTTTATATTATGGTTAATTTAAGATGTCAGCGAAATTCTATCACATTTGTTCAATTTACGTCGCTCCTATTTCAGGTAGCGTATTGGGCTAAGAGGCATCTCAAAGCTCATGAAATGGCGAGTAAAATGCACTATTAAACTTCTAGGGTAGGGCAAACAGGGACCCGATTAGATCATTTTATATTACGGTTAATATATGAATTCAGCGAAATTCTATCATATTTGTTCAATTTACGTCTCTCCTATTTCAGATAGCGTATTGGGCTAAGCGGCATCTGAAAGCGCATGAAATGACGAGTGAAATGCACTATTAAACTTCTAGGGTAGGGCGAACGGAGGCCCGATTAGATCATTTTACATTAAGGTTAATATAAGAATTCAGGGAAATTCTATCAGAATTGTTGAATTTACGTTGTTCCTATTTCAGATAGCGAACTGGGCTAGGCGGCATCTTAAAGCGCGTGGAATGGCGAGTAAAATGCACTATATAAACTTCTATGATAGGGCAATCAGAGACCCGATTAGATCATTTTATATTTTGGTTAATATAAGAATTCAGCGAAATACTATCACATTTGTTCAATTTACGTTACTCCTATTTCAGATAGCGTATTGGGCTAAGCGGCGTCTCAAAGCGCATGAAATGGCGAGTACAATGCACTATTAAACTTCTAGGGTAGGGCAAACAGAGACCCGATTAGATCATTTGAAATTAGGGTTAATTTAAGAATTCAGCGAAATTCTATCACATTTGTTCAACTTACGTCGCTCCAATTTCAGATAGCGTACTGGGCTAGGCGGCATCTTAAAGCGCGTGGAACGGCGAGTAAAATGCACTACTAAAATTCTATGATACGGCAATCAGAGAGCCGATTAGATCATTTTATATTTTGGTTAATATAACGATTCAGCGTAATTCTATCACATTTGTTCAATTTACGTTGCTGATATTTCAGATAGCGTATTGGGCTAAGCGGCATCTCAAAGCGCAAGAAATGGCGAGTAAAATGCACTATTAAACTTCTAGGGTAGGGCAAACAGAGACCCGATTAGATCATTTTATATTACGGTTTATATAAGAATTCAGCGTAATTCTATCACATTTGTTCAACTTACGTCGCTCCTATTTCGGATAGCGCACTGGGCTAGGCGGCATCTTATAGCGCGTGGAAGGGCGAGTAAAATGCACTACTAAACTCCTATGATAGGGCAATCAGAGAGCCGATTAGATCATTTTATATTATGGTTAATTTAAGAATTCAGCGAAATTCTATCACATTTGTTCAATTTACGTTGCTCCTATTTCAGATAGCGTATTGTGCTAAGCGGCATCTCAAAGCGCAAGAAATGGCGAGTAAAATGCACTATTAAACTTCTAGGGTAGGGCAAACAGAGACCAGTTTAGTTCATTTTATATTATGGTTAATTTAAGAACTCAGCGAAATTCTATCACATTTGTTCAATTTACGTCGATCCTATTTCAGATAGTGTACTGGGCTAGGCGGCATCTTAAAGCGCGTGGAATGACGAGTAAAATGCACTATTAAACTTCTATGATAGGGCAATCAGAGACCCGATTAGATCATTTTATATTTTGGTTAATATAAGAATTCAGCGAAATTCTATCACATTTGTTCAATTTACGTCGCTCCTATTTCAAATAGCGTTCTCGGCTAGGCGGCATCTTAAAGCGCGTGGAATGGAGAGTAAAATGAACTATTAAACTTCTATGATAGGGCAATCAGAGACCCGATTAGATCCTATTATATTTTGGTTAATATAAGAATTCGGCGAAATTCTATCACATTTGTTCAATTTACGTCGCTCCTATTTCAGATAGCGTATTGGGCTAAGCGGCATCTCAAAGCGCATGAAATGGCGAGTAAAATGCACTATTAAACTGCTAGGATAAGGCAAACAGAGACCCGATTAGATCATTTTATATTACGGTTAATATAAGAATTCAGCGTAATTCTGTGACATTTGTTCAACTTACGTAGCTCCTATTTCAGATAGCGTACTGGGCTAGGCGGCAACTTAAAGCGCGTGGAATGGCGAGTCAAATGCACTATTAAACTTCTACGATAGGGCAATCAGAGACCCGGTTAGATCATTTTATATTTTGTTTAATATAAGAATTCAGCGAAATTCTATCACATTTGTTCAATTTACGTCTCTCCTATTTCAGATAGCGTATTGGGCTAAGCGGCATCTCAAAGCGCATGAAATGGCAAGTAAAATGCACTAATTAACTTCTAGGGTAGGGCAAACAGAGACCCGATTAGATCATTTTATATTTTGGTTAATTTAAGAATTCAGCAGAATTCTATCACATTTGTTCAATTTACGTCGCTCCTATTTCAGATAGCGTACTCGGATAGGCGGCATCTTAAAGCGCGTGGAATGGCGAGTAAAATGCACTATTAAACTTCTATGATAGGGCAATCAGAGACCCGGTTAGATCATTTTATATTTTGTTTACTATAACATTTCAGGGAAATTCTATCACATTTGTTCAATTTACTTCGCTCCTATTTCAGATAGCGTATTGGGCTAAGCGGCATCTCAAAGCGCAAGAAATGGCCAGTAAAATGCACTATTAAACTTCTAGGGTAGGGCACACAGAGACCCGATTAGATCATTTCATATTATGGTTAATTTAAGAATTCAGAAAGATTCTATCACATTTGTTCAATTTACGTCGCTCCTATTTCAGATAGCGTACTCGGATAGGCGGCATCTTAAAGCGCGTGGAATGGCGAGTAAAATGCACTATTAAACTTCTATGATAGGGCAATCAGAGACCAGATTAGATCATTTTATATTTTGGTTAATATAAGAATTCAGCGAAATTCTATCACATTTGTTCAATTTACGTCGCTCCTATTTCAGATAGCGTATTGGGCTAAGCGCCATCTCAAAGCGCATGAAATGGCGAGTAAAATGCACTATTAAACTTCTAGGGTAGGGCAATCAGAGACCCGGTTAGATCATTTTATATTATGGTTAATTTAAGAATTCAGCAAAATTCTATCACATTTGTTCAACTTACGTCGCTCCTATTTCAGAGAGCGTACTGGGCTAGGCGGCATCTTAAAGCGCGTGGAATGGCGAGTAAAATGCACTATTAAACTTCTAGGGTAGGGCAAACAGAGACCCGATTAGATCATTTTATATTATGGTTAATTTATCAGTTCAGCGAAATTCTATCACATTTGTTCAATTTACGTCACTCCTATTTCAGATAGCGTATTGGGCTGAGCGGCATCTCAAAGCGCATGAAATGGCGAGAAAATGCACTAATAAACTTCTAGGATAAGGCAAACAGAGACCCGGTTAGATCATTTTATATTACGGTTAATATAAGAATGCAGCGTAATTCTATCACATTTGTTCAATTTACGTCGCTCCTATTTCAGATAGCGTATTGGGCTAGGCGGCATCTTAAAGCACGTGGAAGGGCGAGTAAAATGCACTATTAAACTTCTATGATAGGGCAATCGGAGACCCGATTAGATCATTTTATATTTTGGTTAATTTAAGAATTCAGCGAAATTCTATCACATTTGTTCAATTTACGTCGCTCCTATTTCAGGTAGCGTATTGGGCTAAGCGGCATCTGAAAGCGCGTGAAATGGCGAGTAAAATGCACTATTAAGCTTCTAGGGTAGAGCAAACAGTGACCCGATTAGATCATTTTATATTATGGTTAATTTAAGAATTCAGCGAAATTCTATCACATTTGTTCAATTTACGTCGCTCCTATTTCAGGTAGCGTATTGGGCTAAGCGGCATCTGAAAGCGCGTGAAATGGCGAGTAAAATGCACTATTAAGCTTCTAGGGTAGAGCAAACAGTGACCCGATTAGATCATTTTATATTATGGTTAATTTAAGAATTCAGCGAGATTCTATCACATTTGTACAATTTACGTCGCTCTTATTTCAGATAGCGTATTGGGCTAAGCAGCATCTCAAATCGCATGAAATGGCGAGTAAAATGCACTATTAACCTTCTAGGGTAAGGCAAACAGAGACCCGATTAGATCATTTTATATTAAGGTTAATTTAAGAATTCAGCGAAATTCTATCACATTTGTTCAACTTACGTCGCTCCTATTTGAGATAGCGTACTGGGCTAGGCGAGCAAAATGCACTATTAAGCTTCTATGATAGGGCAATCAGAGACCCGACTAGATCATTTTATATTTTGGTTAATATAAGAATTCAGCGAAATTCTATCACATTTGTTCAATTTACGTCGCTCCTATTTCAGATAGCTTATTGGGCTAAGCGGCATCTCAAAGCGCATGAAATGACGAGTGAAATGCACTATTAAACTTCTAGGGTTGGTCGAAGAAAGACCCGATTAGCTCATTTTACATTAAGGTTAACATAAGAATTCAGGGAAATTCTATCACATTTGATCAATTTACGTCGCTCCTATTTCAGATAGCGTATTGGGGTAAGCGGCATCTCAAAGCGCATGAATTGAAGAGTGAAAGGCACTATTAAACTTCTAGGGTAGGGCAAACAGAGACCCGATTAGATCATTTTATATTTTGGTTAATATAAGAATTCAGCGAAATTCTATCACATTTGTTCAATTTACGTTACTCCTATTTCAAATAGCGTACTGGGCTAGGCGGCATCTTAAAGCGCGTGGAATGGCGAGTAAAATGCACTATTAAACTTCTATGATAGGGCGAACAGAGACCCGATTAGATCATTTTATATTATGGTTAATATAAGAATTCAGGGAAACTCTATCACATTTGTTCAATTTACGTCGCTCCTATTTCAGATAGCCTATTAGGCTAAGCAGCATCTCAAATCGCATGAAATGGCGAGTAAAATGCACTATTAAGCTTCTAGGGTAAGGCAAACAGAGACCCGATTAGATCATTTTACATTAAGGTTAATATAAGAATTCAGCGAAATTCTATCACATTTGTTCAATTTACGTCGCTCCTATTTCAGATAGCGTATTGGGCTAAGCGGCATCTCAAAGCGCATGAAATGGCGAGTAAAATGCACTATTAAACTTCTAGGGTAGGGAAAACAGAGACCCGATTAGATCATTTTACATTATGGTTTATAAATGAATTCACTGAAATTCTATCACATTTGTTCATTTTACGTCGCTCCTATTTCAGAAAGCGTACTGGGCTAGGCGGCATCTCAAAGCGCATGAAATGGCGAGCAAAATGCACTATTAAACTTCTAGGCTAGGGCGAACAGAGACCCGATTAGATCATTGTACATTATGGTTAATAAAAGGATTCAGCGAAATTCTATCACATTTGTTCAATTTACATCGCTCCTATTTCAGATAGCGTAATGGGCAAAGCGGCATCTCAAAGCGCATGAAATGACGAGTAAAATGCACTATTAATCTTCTAAGGTAGGGCAAACAGAGACCCGATTAGATAATTTTATATTATAGTTAATTTAAGAATTCAGCGGAATTCTATCACATTTGTACAATTTACGTCGCTCTTATTTCAGATAGCGTATTGGGCTAAGCAGCATCTCAAATCGCATGAAATGGCGAGTAAAATGCACTATTAACCTTCTAGGGTAAGGCAAACAGAGACCCGATTAGATCATTTTATATTAAGGTTAATTTAAGAATTCAGCGAAATTCTATCACATTTGTTCAACTTACGTCGCTCCTATTTGAGATAGCGTACTGGGCTAGGCGGCATCTTAAAGCGCGTGGATAGGCGAGCAAAATGCACTATTAAGCTTCTATGATAGGGCAATCAGAGACCCGACTAGATCATTTTATATTTTGGTTAATATAAGAATTCAGCGAAATTCTATCACATTTGTTCAATTTACGTCGCTCCTATTTCAGATAGCTTATTGGGCTAAGCGGCATCTCAAAGCGCATGAAATGACGAGTGAAATGCACTATTAAACTTCTAGGGTTGGTCGAAGAAAGACCCGATTAGATCATTTTACATTAAGGTTAACATAAGAATTCAGGGAAATTCTATCACATTTGATCAATTTACGTCGCTCCTATTTCAGATAGCGTATTGGGGTAAGCGGCATCTCAAAGCGCATGAATTGAAGAGTGAAAGGCACTATTAAACTTCTAGGGTAGGGCAAACAGAGACCCGATTAGATCATTTTACATTAAGGTTAATATAAGAATTCAGGGAAATTCTATCACATTTGTTCAATTTACGTCACTCGTATTTCAGATAGCATATTGGGCTAAGCGGCGTCTCAAAGCGCATGAAATGGCGAGTAAAATGCACTATTAAACTTCTAGGGTAGGGCAAACAGAGACCCGATTAGATCATTTTATATTTTGGTTAATATAAGAATTCAGCGAAATTCTATCACATTTGTTCAATTTACGTTACTCCTATTTCAAATAGCGTATTGGGCTAAGCGGCATCTCAAATCGCATGAAATGGCGAGTAAAATGCACTATTAAACTTCTATGGTAAGGCAAACAGAGACCCGATTAGATCATTTTATATTATGGTTAATTTAAGATGTCAGCGAAATTCTATCACATTTGTTCAATTTACGTCGCTCCTATTTCAAATAGCGTTCTCGGCTAGGCGGCATCTTAAAGCGCGTGGAATGGAGAGTAAAATGAACTATTAAACTTCTATGATAGGGCAATCAGAGACCCGATTAGATCATTTTATATTTTGGTTAATATAAGAATTCAGCGAAATTCTATCACATTTGTTCAATTTACGTCGCTCCTATTTCAGATAGCGTATTGGGCTAAGAGGCATCTCAAAGCGCATGAAATGGCGAGTAAAATGCACTATTAAACTTCTAGGGTAGGGCAAACAGGGACCCGATTAGATCATTTTATATTACGGTTAATATATGAATTCAGCGAAATTCTATCATATTTGTTCAATTTACGTCGCTCCTATTTCAGATAGCGTATTGTGCTAAGCGGCATCTGAAAGCGCATGAAATGACGAGTGAAATGCACTATTAAACTTCTAGGGTAGGGCGAACAGAGGCCCGATTAGATCATTTTACATTAAGGTTAATATAAGAATTCAGGGAAATTCTATCACAATTGTTCAATTTACGTTGTTCCTATTTCAGATAGCGTACTGGGCTAGGCGGCATCTTAAAGCGCGTGGAATGGCGAGTGAAATGCACTATTAAACTTCTAGGGTTGGTCGAAGAAAGACCCGATTAGATCATTGTACATTAAGGTTAATATAAGAATTCAGGGAAATTCTATCACATTTGATCAATTTACGCCGCTCCTATTTCAGATAGCGTATTGGGGTAAGCGGCATCTCAAAGCGCATGAATTGAAGAGTGAAAGGCACTATTAAACTTCTAGGGTAGAGCGAACATAGACCCGATTAGATCATTTTACATTAAGGTTAATATAAGAATTCAGGGAAATTCTATCACATTTGTTCAATTTACGTCACTCGTATTTCAGATAGCGTATTGTGCTAAGCGGCGTCTCAAAGCGCATGAAATGGCGAGTAAAATGCACTATTAAACTTCTAGGGTAGGGCAAACAGAGACCCGATTAGATCATTTTATATTTTGGTTAATATAAGAATTCAGCGAAATTCTATCACATTTGTTCAATTTACGTTACTCCTATTTCAGATAGCGTATTGTGCTAAGCGGCGTCTCAAAGCGCATGAAATGGCGAGTAAAATGCACTATTAAACTTCTAGGGTAGGGCAAACAGAGACCCGATTAGATCATTTTATATTTTGGTTAATATAAGAATTCCACGAAATTCTATCACATTTGTTCAATTTACGTTACTCCTATTTCAGATAGCGTATTGGGCTAAGCGGCATCTCAAACCGCATGAAATGACGAGTGCAATGCACTATTAAACTTCGAGGGTAGGGCGAACAAAGACCCGATTAGATCATTTTACATTAAGATTAATATAAGAATTCAGCGAAATTCTATCACATTTGTTCAATTTACGTCGTTCCTATTTCAGCTAGCGTACTGGGCTAGGCGGCATCTTAAAACGCGAGGAATGGCGAGTAAAATGCACTGTTAAACTTCTATGATAGGGCAATCAGAGACTCGATTAGATCATTTTATATTTTGGTTAATATAAGAATTCAGCGAAATTCTATCACATTTGTTCAATTTACGTCGCTCCTATTTCAGATAGCTTATTGGGCTGAGCGGCATCTCAAAGCGCATGAAATGGCGGGTGAAATGCACTATTAAACTTCTAGGGTAGGGCAAACAGGACCCGATTAGATCATTTAATATTATGGTTAATTTAAGAATTCAGCAAAATTCTTTCACATTTGTTCAATTTACATCGCTCCTATTTCAGATATCGTATTGGGCTAAGCGGCAACTCAAAGCGCATGAAATGACGAGTGAAATGGTCTATTAAACTTCTAGGGTAGGGCGAACAGAGACCCGATTAGATGATTTTACATTAAGGTTAATATAGGAATTCAGGGAAATTCTATCACATTTGTTCAATTTACGTCGCTCCTATTTCCGATAGCGTATTGGGCTAAGCGGCATCTCAAGGCGCATGAAATGGCGAGTAAAATGCACTGCTAAACTTGTAGGGTGGGGCAAACAGAGACCCGATTAGATCATTTTATATTATGGTTAATTTAAGATGTCAGCAAAATTCTATCACGTTTGTTCAATTTACGTCGCTCTAATTTCAGATAGCGTACTGGGCTAGGCGGCATCTTAAAGCGCGTGGAAGGGCGAGTAAAATGCACTATTAAACGTCCATGATAGGGCAATCAGAGACCCGATTAGATGATTTTATATTACGGTTAACATAAGAATTCAGCGTAATTCTGTCACATTTGTTCAACTTACGTAGCTCCTATTTCAGATAGCGTACTGGGCTAGGCGGCAATTTAAAGCGCGTGGAATGGCGAGTAAAATGCACTATTCAACTTCTATGATAGGGCAATCAGAGACCCGATTCCATCATTTTATATTTTGGTTAATATAAGAATGCAGCGAAATTCTATCACATTTGTTCAATTTACGTCGCTCCTATTTCAGATAGCGTATTGGGCTAAGAGGCATCTCAAAGCTCATGAAATGGCGAGTAAAATGCACTATTAAACTTCTAGGGTAGGGCAAACAGGGACCCGATTAGATCATTTTATATTACGGATAATATATGAATTCAGCGAAATTCTATCATATTTGTTCAATTTACGTCGCTCCTATTTCAGATAGCGTATTGGGCTAAGCGGCATCTGAAAGCGCATGAAATGACGAGTGAAATGCACTATTAAACTTCTAGGGTAGGGCGAACAGAGGCCCGATTAGATCATTTTACATTAAGGTTAATATAAGAATTCAGGGAAATTCTATCAGAATTGTTGAATTTACGTTGTTCCTATTTCAGATAGCGAACTGGGCTAGGCGGCATCTTAAAGCGCGTGGAATGGCGAGTAAAATGCACTATATAAACTTCTATGATAGGGCAATCAGAGACCCGATTAGATCATTTTATATTTTGGTTAATATAAGAATTCAGCGAAATACTATCACATTTGTTCAATTTACGTTACTCCTATTTCAGATAGCGTATTGGGCTAAGCGGCGTCTCAAAGCGCATGAAATGGCGAGTACAATGCACTACTAAAATTCTATGATACGGCAATCAGAGAGCCGATTAGATCATTTTATATTTTGGTTAATATAACGATTCAGCGTAATTCTATCACATTTGTTCAATTTACGTTGCTGATATTTCAGATAGCGTATTGGGCTAAGCGGCATCTCAAAGCGCAAGAAATGGCGAGTAAAATGCACTATTAAACTTCTAGGGTAGGGCAAACAGAGACCCGATTAGATCATTTTACATTATGGTTCATAAATGAATTCACTGAAATTCTATCACATTTGTTCAATTTACGTCGCTCCTATTTCAGATAGCGTATTGGGCTGAGCGGCATGTCAAATCGCATGAAATGACGAGTGAAATGCACTATTAAACTTCTAGGGTAGGGCAAACAGAGACCCGATTAGATCATTTTATATTATGGTTAATTTAAGAATTCAGCGAAATTCTATCACATTTGTTCAATTTACGTCGCTCTTATTTCAGATAGCGTATTGGGATAAGCAGCATCTCAAATCGCATGAAATGGCGAGTAAAATCTACTATTAAACTTCTAGGGTAAGGCAAACAGAGACCCGATTAGATCATTTTATATTACGGTTTATATAAGAATTCAGCGTAATTCTATCACATTTGTTCAACTTACGTCGCTCCTATTTCAGATAGCGCACTGGGCTAGGCGGCATCTTATAGCGCGTGGAAGGGCGAGTAAAATGCACTTCTAAACTCCTATGATAGGGCAATCAGAGAGCCGATTAGATCATTTTATATTATGGTTAATTTAAGAATTCAGCGAAATTCTATCACATTTGTTCAATTTACGTTCCTCCTATTTCAGATAGCGTATTGTGCTAAGCGGCATCTCAAAGCGCAAGAAATGGCGAGTAAAATGCACTATTAAACTTCTAGGGTAGGGCAAACAGAGACCAGTTTAGATCATTTTATATTATGGTTAATTTAAGAACTCAGCGAAATTCTATCACATTTGTTCAATTTACGTCGATCCTATTTCAGATAGTGTACTGGGCTAGGCGGCATCTTAAAGCGCGTGGAATGACGAGTAAAATGCACTATTAAACTTCTATGATAGGGCAATCAGAGACCCGATTAGATCATTTTATATTTTGGTTAATATAAGAATTCAGCGAAATTCTATCACATTTGTTCAATTTACGTCGCTCCTATTTCAAATAGCGTTCTCGGCTAGGCGGCATCTTAAAGCGCGTGGAATGGAGAGTAAAATGAACTATTAAACTTCTATGATAGGGCAATCAGAGACACGATTAGATCCTATTATATTTTGGTTAATATAAGAATTCAGCGAAATTCTATCACATTTGTTCAATTTACGTCGCTCCTATTTCAGATAGCGTATTGGGCTAAGCGGCATCTCAAAGCGCATGAAATGGCGAGTAAAATGCACTATTAAACTGCTAGGATAAGGCAAACAGAGACCCGATTAGATCATTTTATATTACGGTTAATATAAGAATTCAGCGTAATTCTGTGACATTTGTTCAACTTACGTAGCTCCTATTTCAGATAGCGTACTGGGCTAGGCGGCAACTTAAAGCGCGTGGAATGGCGAGTCAAATGCACTATTAAACTTCTACGATAGGGCAATCAGAGACCCGGTTAGATCATTTTATATTTTGTTTAATATAAGAATTCAGCGAAATTCTATCACATTTGTTCAATTTACGTCTCTCCTATTTCAGATAGCGTATTGGGCTAAGCGGCAGCTCAAAGCGCATGAAATGGCAAGTAAAATGCACTATTAAACTTCTAGGGTAGGGCAAACAGAGACCCGATTAGATCATTTTATATTTTGGTTAATTTAAGAATTCAGCAGAATTCTATGACATTTGTTCAATTTACGTCGCTCCTATTTCAGATAGCGTACTCGGATAGGCGGCATCTTAAAGCGCGTGGAATGGCGAGTAAAATGCACTATTAAACTTCTATGATAGGGCAATCAGAGACCCGGTTAGATCATTTTATATTTTGTTTACTATAACATTTCAGGGAAATTCTATCACATTTGTTCAATTTACTTCGCTCCTATTTCAGATACCGTATTGGGCTAAGCGGCATCTCAAAGCGCAAGAAATGGCCAGTAAAATGCACTATTAAACTTCTAGGGTAGGGCAAACAGAGACCCGATTAGATCATATTATATTATGGTTAATTTATCAGTTCAGCGAAATTCTATCACATTTGTTCAATTTACGTCACTCCTATTTCAGATAGCGTATTGGGCTGAGCGGCATCTCAAAGCGCATGAAATGGCGAGAAAATGCACTATTAAACTTCTAGGATAAGGCAAACAGAGACCCGGTTAGATCATTTTATATTACGGTTAATATAAGAATGCAGCGTAATTCTATCACATTTGTTCAATTTACGTCGCTCCTATTTCAGATAGCTTATTGGGCTAAGCGGCATCTCAAAGCGCATGAAATGACGAATAAAATGCACTATTAAGCTTCTACGCTATGGCGAACAGAGACCCGATTAGATCATTTTACATTAAGGTTAATATAAGAATTCAGGGAAATTCTATCACGTTTGTTCAATTTACGTCACTCGTATTTCAGATAGCGTATTGTGCTAAGCGGCATCTCAAAGCGCATGAAATGGCGAGTAAAATGCACTATTAAACTTCTAGGATAAGGCAAACAGAGACCCGATTAGATCATTTTATATTACGGTTAATATAAGAATTCAGCGTAATTCTGTGACATTTGTTCAACTTACGTAGCTCCTATTTCAGATAGCGTACTGGGCTAGGCGGCAACTTAAAGCGCGTGGAATGGCGAGTAAAATGCACTATTAAACTTCTATGATAGGGCAATCAGAGACCCGATTAGATCATTTTATATTTTGTTTAATATAAGAATTCAGCGAAATTCTATCACATCTGTTCAATTTACGTCGCTCCTATTTCAGATAGCGTATTGTGCTAAGCGGCATCTTAAAGCACGCGGAATGGCGAGTAAAATGCACTATTAAACTTCTATGATAGGGCAATCAGAGTCCCGATTAGATCATTTTATATTTTGTTTACTATAACATTTCAGGGAAATTCTATCACATTTGTTCAATTTACGTCGCTCCTATTTCAGATAGCGTATTGGGCTAAGCGGCATCTCAAAGCGCATGAAATGACGAATAAAATGCACTATTAAGCTTCTACGCTATGGCGAACAGAGACCCGATTAGATCATTTAACATTATGGTTAATAAAAGAATTCAGCGAAATTCTATCACATTTGTTCAACTAACGTCGCTACTATTTCAGATAGCGTACTGGGCTAGGCGGCATCTTAAAGCGCGTGGAAGGGCGAGTAAAATGCACTACTAAACTTCTATGATAGGGCAATCAGAGTTCCGATTAGATCATTTTATATTTTGTTTACTATAACATTTCAGGGAAATTCTATCACGTTTGTTCAATTTACGTCGCTCCTATTTCAGATAGCGTACTGGGCTAGGCGGAATCTTAAAGCGCGTGGATTGGCGAGTAAAATGCTCTATTAAACTTCTATGATAGGGCAATCAGAGGCCCGATTAGATCATATTATATTTTGGTTAATATATGAATTCAGCGAAATTCTATCACATTTGTTTAATTTACGTCGCACCTATTTCAGATAGCGTATTGGGCTAAGCGGCATCTCAAAGCGCATGAAATGGCAAGTAAAATGCACTACTAAACTTCTAGGGTAGGGCAATCAGAGTCCCGGTTAGATCATTTTATATTATGGTTAATTTAAGAATTCAGCAAAATTCTATCACATTTGTTCAACTTCCGTCGCTCCTATTTCAGAGAGCGTACTGGGCTAGGCGGCATCTTAAAGCGCGTGGAATGGCGAGTAAAATGCACTATTAAACTTCTAGGGTAGGGCAAACAGAGACCCGATTAGATCATTTTATATTTTGGTTAATATATGAATTCAGCGAAATTCTATCACATTTGTTTAATTTACGTCGCACCTATTTCAGATAGCGTATTGGGTTAAGCAGCATCTCAAATCGCATGAAATGGGGAGTAAAATGTACTATTAAACTTCTAGGGTAAGGCAAACAGAGACCCATTTAGATCATTTTATATTACGGTTAATATAAGAATTCAGCGTAATTCTATCACATTTGTTCAACTTACGTCGCTCCTATTTCAGATAGCGTACTGGACTAGGCGGCATCTTATAGCGCGTGGAAGGGCGAGTAAAATGCACTACTAAACTCCTATGATAGGGCAATCAGAGAGCCGATTAGATCATTTTATATTATGGTTAATTTAAGAATTCAGCGAAATTCTATCACATTTGTTCAATTTACGTTGCTCCTATTTCAGATTGCGTATTGGGCTAAGCGGCATCTCAAAGCGCATGAAATGGCGAGTACAATGCACTATTAAACTTCTAGGGTAGGGCAAACAGAGACCCGATCAGATCATTTTATATTTTGGTTAATATAAGAATTCAGCGTAATTCTGTCACATTTGTTCAACTTACGTAGCTCCTATTTCAGATAGCGTACTGGGCTAGGCGGCAACTTAAAGCGCGTGGAATGGCGAGTAAAATGCACTATTCAACTTCTATGATAGGGCAATCAGAGACCCGACTAGATCATTTTATATTTTGGTTAATATAAGAATTCAGCGAAATTCTATCACATTTGTTCAATTTACGTCGCTCCTATTTCAGATAGCTTATTGGGCTAAGCGGCATCTCAAAGCGCATGAAATGACGAGTGAAATGCACTATTAAACTTCTAGGGTTGGTCGAAGAAAGACCCGATTAGATCATTTTACATTAAGGTTAATATAAGAATTCAGGGAAATTCTATCACATTTGTTCAATTTACGTCACTCGTATTTCAGATAGCATATTGGGCTAAGCGGCGTCTCAAAGCGCATGAAATGGCGAGTAAAATGCACTATTAAACTTCTAGGGTAGGGCAAATAGAGACCCGATTAGATCATTTTATATTTTGGTTAATATAAGAATTCAGCGAAATTCTATCACATTTGTTCAATTTACGTTACTCCTATTTCAAATAGCGTATTGGGCTAAGCGGCATCTCAAATCGCATGAAATGGCGAGTAAAATGCACTATTAAACTTCTATGGTAAGGCAAACAGAGACCCGATTAGATCATTTTATATTATGGTTAATTTAAGATGTCAGCAAAATTCTATCACATTTGTTCAATTTTCGTCGCTCCAATTTCAGATAGCGTACTGTGCTAGGCGGCATCTTAAAGCGCGTGGATAGGCGAGCAAAATGCACTATTAAGCTTCTATGATAGGGCAATCAGAGACCCGACTAGATCATTTTATATTTTGGTTAATATAAGAATTCAGCGAAATTCTATCACATTTGTTCAATTTACGTCGCTCCTATTTCAGATAGCTTATTGGGCTAAGCGGCATCTCAGAGCGCATGAAATGACGAGTGCAATGCACTATTAAACTTCGAGGGTAGGGCGAACAAAGACCCGATTAGATCATTTTACATTAAGATTAATATAAGAATTCAGCGAAATTCTATCACATTTGTTCAATTTACGTCGCTCATATTACAGATAGCGTATTGGGCTAAGCGGCATCTGAACGCGCACGAAATGGCGAGTAAAATGCACTATTAAACTTCTAGGATAAGGCAAAGAGAGACCCGATTAGATCATTTTATATTACGGTTTATATAAGAATTCAGCGTAATTCCGTGACATTTGTTCAACTTACGCAGCGCCTATTTCAGATAGCGTACTGGGCTAGGCGGCATCTTAAAGCGTGTGGAATGGCGAGTACAATGCACTATTAAACTTCTATGATAGGGCAATCAGAGACCCGATTAGAACATTTTATATTTTGGTTAATATAAGAATTCAGCGAAATTCTATCACAATTGTTCAATTTACGTCGCTCCTATTTCAGATAGCGTATTGGGCTAAGCGGCATCTCAAAGCGCATGAAATGGCGAGTAAAATGCACTATTAAACTTCTAGGGTAAGGCAAACAGAGACCCGATTAGATCATTTTATATTACGGTTAATATAAGAATTCAGCGTAATTCTATCACATTTGTTCAACATACGTCGCTCCTGTTTCAGATAGTGTACTGGGCTAGGCGGCATCTTAAATCGCGTGGAAGGGCGTGTAAAATGCACTACTAAACTTCTATGGCAGGGCAATCAGAGTCCCGTTTAGATCATTTTATGTATTGTTTAATATAAGATTTCAGGGAAATTCTATCACAATTGTTCAATTTACGTCGCTCCTATTTCAGATAGCGTATTGGGCTAAGCGGCATCTCACAGCGCATGAAATGACGAGAGAAATGCACTATTAAACTTCTTGGGTAGGGCGAACAGAGACCCGATTAGGTCATTTCATATTATGGTTAATTTAAGAATTCAGCGAAATTCTATCACATTTGTTCAATTTACATCGCTCCTATTTCAAATAGCGTATTGGGCTAAGCGGCATCTCAATGCGCATGAAATGCCGAGTAAAATGCACTATTAAACTTCTAGGATAAGGCAAGCGGAGACCCGATTAGACCGTTTTATGTTACGGTTAATATAAGAATTCAGCGTTATTCTATCACATTCGTTCAACTTACGTCGCTCCTATTTCAGAAAGCGTACTGGGCTAGGCGGCATCTTAAAGCGCGTGGAATGGCGAGCAAAATGCACTCTTAAACTTCTATGATAGGGCAATCAGAGACCCGATTAGATCATTTTATATTACGGTTTATATAAGAATTCAGCGTAATTCTATCACATTTGTTCAACTTACGTCGCTCCTATTTCAGATAGCGCACTGGGCTGGGCGGCATCTTATAGCGCGTGGAAGGGCGAGTAAAATGCACTACTAAACTCCTATGATAGGGCAATCAGAGAGCCGATTAGATCATTTTATATTATGGTTAATTTAAGAATTCAGCGAAATTCTATCACATTTGTTCAATTTACGTTGCTCCTATTTCAGATAGCGTATTGGGCTAAGCGGCATCTCAAAGCGCAAGAAACGGCGAGTAAAATGCACTATTAAACTTCTAGGGTAGGGCAAACAGAGACCCGATTAGATCATTTATATTTTGGTTAATATAAGAATTCCACGAAATTCTATCACATTTGTTCAATTTACGTTACTCCTATTTCAGATAGCGAATTGGGCTAAGCGGCATCTCTAACCCCATGAAATGACGAGTGCAATGCACTATTAAACTTCGAGGGTAGGGCGAACAAAGACCCGATTAGATCATTTTACATTAAGATTAATATAAGAATTCAGCGAAATTCTATCACATTTGTTCAATTTACGTCGTTCCTATTTCAGCTAGCGTACTGGGCTAGGCGGCATCTTAAAACGCGAGGAATGGCGAGTAAAATGCACTGTTAAACTTCTATGATAGGGCAATCAGAGACCCGATTAGATCATTTTATATTTTGGTTAATATAAGAATTCAGCGAAATTCTATCACATTTGTTCAATTTACGTCGCTCCTATTTCAGATAGCGTATTGGGCTAAGCGGCGTCTCAAAGCGCATGAAATGGCGAGTACAATGCACTATTAAACTTCTAGGGTAGGGCAAACAGAGACCCGATTAGATCATTTGAAATTAGGGTTAATTTAAGAATTCAGCGAAATTCTATCACATTTGTTCAACTTACGTCGCTCCTATTTCAGATAGCGTACTGGGCTAGGCGGCATCTTAAAGCGCGTGGAACGGCGAGTAAAATGCACTACTAAAATTCTATGATACGGCAATCAGAGAGCCGATTAGATCATTTTATATTTTGGTTAATATAACGATTCAGCGTAATTCTATCACATTTATTCAATTTACGTTGCTGATATTTCAGATAGCGTATTGGGCTAAGCGGCATCTCAAAGCGCAAGAAATGGCGAGTAAAATGCACTATTAAACTTCTAGGGTAGGGCAAACAGAGACCCGATTAGATCATTTTACATTATGGTTCATAAATGAATTCACTGAAATTCTATCACATTTGTTCAATTTACGTCGCTCCTATTTCAGATAGCGTATTGGGCTGAGCGGCATGTCAAATCGCATGAAATGACGAGTAAAATGCACTATTAAACTTCTAGGGTAGGGCAAACAGAGACCCGATTAGATCATTTTATATTATGGTTAATTTAAGAATTCAGCGAAATTCTATCACATTTGTTCAATTTACGTCGCTCTTATTTCAGATAGCGTATTGGGATAAGCAGCATCTCAAATCGCATGAAATGGCGAGTAAAATCTACTATTAAACTTCTAGGGTAAGGCAAACAGAGACCCGATTAGATCATTTTATATTACGGTTTATATAAGAATTCAGCGTAATTCTATCACATTTGTTCAACTTACGTCGCTCCTATTTCAGATAGCGCACTGGGCTAGGCGGCATCTTATAGCGCGTGGAAGGGCGAGTAAAATGCACTACTAAACTCCTATGATAGGGCAATCAGAGAGCCGATTAGATCATTTTATATTATGGTTAATATAAGAATTCAGCGTAATTCTGTGACATTTGTTCAACTTACGTAGCTCCTATTTCAGATAGCGTACTGGGCTAGGCGGCAACTTAAAGCGCGTGGAATGGCGAGTAAAATGCACTATTAAACTTCTATGATAGGGCAATCAGAGACCCGATTAGATCATTTTATATTTTGTTTAATATAAGAATTCAGCGAAATTCTATCACATCTGTTCAATTTACGTCGCTCCTATTTCAGATAGCGTATTGTGCTAAGCGGCATCTTAAAGCACGCGGAATGGCGAGTAAAATGCACTATTAAACTTCTATGATAGGGCAATCAGAGTCCCGATTAGATCATTTTATATTTTGTTTACTATAACATTTCAGGGAAATTCTATCACATTTGTTCAATTTACGTCGCTCCTATTTCAGATAGCGTATTGGGCTAGGCGGAATCTTAAAGCGCGTGGATTGGCGAGTAAAATGCTCTATTAAACTTCTATGATAGGGCAATCAGAGGCCCGATTAGATCATATTATATTTTGGTTAATATAAGAATTCAGGGAAATTCTATCACATTTGTTCAATTTACGTCACTCGTATTTCAGATAGCGTATTGTGCTAAGCGGCGTCTCAAAGCGCATGAAATGGCGAGTAAAATGCACTATTAAACTTCTAGGGTAGGGCAAACAGAGACCCGATCAGATCATTTTATATTTTGGTTAATATAAGAATTCAGCGAAATTCTATCACATTTGTTCAATTTACGTTACTCCTATTTCAGATAGCGTATTGGGCTAAGCGGCATCTCAAATCGCATGAAATGGCGAGTAAAATGCACTATTAAACTTCTATGGTAAGGCAAACAGAGACCCGATTAGATCATTTTATATTATGGTTAATTTAAGATGTCAGCAATATTCTATCACATTTGTTCAATTTTCGTCGCTCCAAATTCTGATAGCGTACTGGGCTAGGCGGCATATTAAAGCGCGTGGAAAGGCGAGCAAAATGCACTATTAAGCTTCTATGATAGGGCAATCAGAGACCCGACTAGATTATTTTATATTTTGGTTAATATAAGAATTCAGCGAAATTCTATTACATTTGTTCAATTTACGTCGCTCCTATGTCAGATAGCGTATTGGGCTAAGCGGCATCTCAAACCGCATGAAATGACGAGTGCAATGCACTATTAAACTTCGAGGGTAGGGCGAACAAAGACCGGTTAGATCATTTTACATTAAGATTAATATAAGAATTCAGCGAAATTCTATCACATTTGTTCAATTTACGTCGTTCCTATTTCAGCTAGCGTACTGGGCTAGGCGGCATCTTAAAACGCGAGGAATGGCGAGTAAACTGCACTGTTAAACTTCTATGATAGGGCAATCAGAGACCCGATTAGATCATTTTATATTTTGGTTAATATAAGAATTCAGCGAAATTCTATCACATTTGTTCAATTTACGTCGCTCCTATTTCAGATAGCTTATTGGGCTGAGCGGCATCTCAAAGCGCATGAAATGACGAGTGAAATGCACTATTAAACTTCTAGGGTAGGGCAAACAGGACCCGATTAGATCATTTAATATTATGGTTAATTTAAGAATTCAGCAAAATTCTATCACATTTGTTCAATTTTCATCGCTCCTATTTCAGATATCGTATTGGGCTAAGCGGCAACTCAAAGCGCATGAAATGACGAGTGAAATGGACTATTAAACTTCTAGGGTAGGGCGAACAGAGACCCGATTAGATGATTTTACATTAAGGTTAATATAGGAATTCAGGGAAATTCTATCACATTTGTTCAATTTACGTCGCTCCTATTTCCGATAGCGTATTGGGCTAAGCGGCATCTCAAGGCGCATGAAATGGCGAGTAAAATGCACTGCTAAACTTGTAGGGTGGGGCAAACAGAGACCCGATTAGATCATTTTATATTATGGTTAATTTAAGATGTCAGCAAAATTCTATCACATTTGTTCAATTTACGTCGCTCTAATTTCAGATAGCGTACTGGGCTAGGCGGCATCTTAAAGCGCGTGGAAGGGCGAGTAAAATGCACTATTAAACGTCCATGATTGGGCAATCAGAGACCCGATTAGATGATTTTATATTACGGTTAACATAAGAATTCAGCGTAATTCTGTCACATTTGTTCAACTTACGTAGCTCCTATTTCAGATAGCGTACTGGGCTAGGCGGCAACTTAAAGCGCGTGGAATGGCGAGTAAAATGCACTATTCAACTTCTATGATAGGGCAATCAGAGACCCGATTCCATCATTTTATATTTTGGTTAATATAAGAATGCAGCGAAATTCTATCACATTTGTTCAATTTACGTCGCTCCTATTTCAGATAGCGTATTGGGCTAAGAGGCATCTCAAAGCTCATGAAATGGCGAGTTAAATGCACTATTAAACTTCTAGGGTAGGGCAAACAGGGACCCGATTAGATCATTTTATATTACGGTTAATATATGAATTCAGCGAAATTCTATCATATTTGTTCAATTTACGTCGCTCCTATTTCAGATAGCGTATTGGGCTAAGCGGCATCTGAAAGCGCATGAAATGACGAGTGAAATGCTCTATTAAACTTCTAGGGTAGGGCGAACAGAGGCCCGATTAGATCATTTTTCATTAAGGTTAATATACGAATTCAGGGAAATTCTATCAGAATTGTTGAATTTACGTTGTTCCTATTTCAGATAGCGTACTGGTCTAGGCGGCATCTTAAAGCGCGTGGAACGGCGAGTAAAATGCACTACTAAAATTCTATGATACGGCAATCAGAGAGCCGATTAGATCATTTTATATTTTGGTTAATATAACGATTCAGCGTAATTCTATCACATTTGTTCAATTTACGTTGCTGATATTTCAGATAGCGTATTGGGCTGAGCGGCATCTCAAAGCGCAAGAAATGGCGAGTAAAATGCACTATTAAACTTCTAGGGTAGGGCAAACAGAGACCCGGTTAGATCATTTTACATTATGGTTCATAAATGGATTCACTGAAATTCTATCACATTTGTTCAATTTACGTCGCTCCTATTTCAGATAGCGTATTGGGCTGAGCGGCATGTCAAATCGCATGAAATGACGAGTAAAATGCACTATTAAACTTCTAGGGTAGGGCAAACAGAGACCCGATTAGATCATTTTATATTATGGTTAATTTAAGAATTCAGCGAAATTCTATCACATTTGTTCAATTTACGTCGCTCTTATTTCAGATAGCGTATTGGGATAAGCAGCATCTCAAATCGCATGAAATGGCGAGTAAAATGCACTATTAAACTTCTAGGGTAAGGCAAACAGAGACCCGATTAGATCATTTTATATTACGGTTTATATAAGAATTCAGCGTAATTCTATCACATTTGTTCAACTTACGCCGCTCCTATTTCAGATAGCGCACTGGGCTAGGCGGCATCTTATAGCGCGTGGAAGGGCGAGTAAAATGCACTACTAAACTCCTATGATAGGGCAATCAGAGAGCCGATTAGATCATTTTATATTATGGTTAATTTAAGAATTCAGCGAAATTCTATCACATTTGTTCAATTTACGTTGCTCCTATTTCAGATAGCGTATTGGGCTAAGCGGCATCTCAAAGCGCAAGAAATGGCGAGTAAAATGCACTATTAAACTTCTAGGGTAGGGCAAACAGAGACCAGTTTAGATCATTTTATATTATGGTTAATTTAAGAACTCAGCGAAATTCTATCACATTTGTTCAATTTACGTCGATCCTATTTCAGATAGTGTACTGGGCTAGGCGGCATCTTAAAGCGCGTGGAATGACGAGTAAAATGCACTATTAAACTTCTATGATAGGGCAATCAGAGACCCGATTAGATCATTTTATATTTTGGTTAATATAAGAATTCAGCGAAATTCTATCACATTTGTTCAATTTACGTCGCTCCTATTTCAAATAGCGTTCTCGGCTAGGCGGCATCTTAAAGCGCGTGGAATGGAGAGTAAAATGAACTATTAAACTTCTATGATAGGGCAATCAGAGACCCGATTAGATCCTATTATATTTTGGTTAATATAAGAATTCAGCGAAATTCTATCACATTTGTTCAATTTACGTCGCTCCTATTTCAGATAGCGTATTGGGCTAAGCGGCATCTCAAAGCGCATGAAATGGCGAGTAAAATGCACTATTAAACTGCTAGGATAAGGCAAACAGATACCCGATCAGATCATTTTATATTACGGTTAATATAAGAATTCAGCGTAATTCTGTGACATTTGTTCAACTTACGTAGCTCCTATTTCAGATAGCGTACTGGGCTAGGCGGCAACTTAAAGCGCGTGGAATGTCGAGTCAAATGCACTATTAAACTTCTACGATAGGGCAATCAGAGACCCGGTTAGATCATTTTATATTTTGCTTAATATAAGAATTCAGCGAAATTCTATCACATTTGTTCAATTTACGTCTCTCCTATTTCAGATAGCGTATTGGGCTAAGCGGCATCTCAAAGCGCATGAAATGGCAAGTAAAATGCACTATTAAACTTCTAGGGTAGGGCAAACAGAGACCCGATGAGATCATTTTATATTTTGGTTAATTTAAGAATTCAGCAGAATTCTATCACATTTGTTCAATTTACGTCGCTCCTATTTCAGATAGCGTACTCGGATAGGCGGCATCATAAAGCGCGTGGAATGGCGAGTAAAATGCACTATTAAACTTCTATGATAGGGCAATCAGAGACCCGGTTAGATCATTTTATATTTTGTTTACTATAACATTTCAGGGAAATTCTATCACATTTGTTCAATTTACTTCGCTCCTATTTCAGATAGCGTATTGGGCTAAGCGGCATCTCAAAGCGCATGAAATGGCGAGTAAAATGCACTATTAAACTTCTAGGGTAGGGCAATCAGAGACCCGGTTAGATCATTTTATATTGTGGTTAATTTAAGAATTCAGCAAAATTCTATCACATTTGTTCAACTTACGTCGCTCCTATTTCAGAGAGCGTACTGGGCTAGGCGGCATCTTAAAGCGCGTGGAATGGCGAGTAAAATGCACTATCAAACTTCTAGGGTAGGGCAAACAGAGACCCGATTAGATCATTTTATATTATGGTTAATTTATCAGTTCAGCGAAATTCTATCACATTTGTTCAATTTACGTCACTCCTATTTCAGATAGCGTATTGGGCTGAGCGGCATCTCAAAGAGCATGAAATGGCGAGAAAATGCACTATTAAACTTCTAGGATAAGGCAAACAGAGACCCGGTTAGATCATTTTATATTACGGTTAATATAAGAATGCAGCGTAATTCTATCACATTTGTTCAATTTACGTCGCTCCTATTTCAGATAGCTTATTGGGCTAAGCGGCATCTCAAAGCGCATGAAATGACGAATAAAATGCACTATTAAGCTTCTACGCTATGGCGAACAGAGACCCGATTAGATCATTTAACATTATACTTAATAAAAGAATTCAGCGAGATTCTATCACATTTGTTCAATTTACATCACTCCTATTTCAGATAGCGTATTGGGCTAAGCGGCATCTCAAAGCGCATGAAATGGCGAGTAAAATGCACTATTAAACTTCTAGGATAAGGCAAACAGAGACCCGATTAGATCATTTTATATTACGGTTAATATAAGAATTCAGCGTAATTCTGTGACATTTGTTCAACTTACGTAGCTCCTATTTCAGATAGCGTACTGGGCTAGGCGGCAACTTAAAGCGCGTGGAATGTCGAGTCAAATGCACTATTAAACTTCTACGATAGGGCAATCAGAGACCCGGTTAGATCATTTTATATTTTGCTTAATATAAGAATTCAGCGAAATTCTATCACATTTGTTCAATTTACGTCTCTCCTATTTCAGATAGCGTATTGGGCTAAGCGGCATCTCAGAGCGCATGAAATGGCAAGTAAAATGCACTATTAAACTTCTAGGGTAGGGCAAACAGAGACCCGATTAGATCATTTTATATTTTGGTTAATTTAAGAATTCAGCAGAATTCTATCACATTTGTTCAATTTACGTCGCTCCTATTTCAGATAGCGTACTCGGATAGGCGGCATCTTAAAGCGCGTGGAATGGCGAGTAAAATGCACTATTAAACTTCTATGATAGGGCAATCAGAGACCCGGTTAGATCATTTTATATTTTGTTTACTATAACATTTCAAGGAAATTCTATCACATTTGTTCAATTTACTTCGCTCCTATTTCAGATAGCGTATTGGGCTAAGCGGCATCTCAAAGCGCAAGAAATGGCCAGTAAAATGCACTATTAAACTTCTAGGGTAGGGCACACAGAGACCCGATTAGATCATTTCATATTATGGTTAATTTAAGAATTCAGAAAAATTCTATCACATTTGTTCAATTTACGTCGCTCCTATTTCAGATAGCGTACTCGGATAGGCGGCATCTTAAAGCGCGTGGAATGGCGAGTAAAATGCACTATTAAACTTCTATGATAGGGCAATCAGAGACCAGATTAGATCATTTTATATTTTGGTTAATATAAGAATTCAGCGAAATTCTATCACATTTGTTCAATTTACGTCGCTCCTATTTCAGATAGCGTATTGGGCTAAGCGCCATCTGAAAGCGCATGAAATGGCGAGTAAAATGCACTATTAAACTTCTAGGGTAGGGCAATCAGAGACCCGGTTAGATCATTTTATATTATGGTTAATTTAAGAATTCAGCAAAATTCTATCACATTTGTTCAACTTACGTCGCTCCTATTTCAGAGAGCGTACTGGGCTAGGCGGCATCTTAAAGCGCGTGGAATGGCGAGTAAAATGCACTATTAAACTTCTAGGGTAGGGCAAACAGAGACCCGATTAGATCATTTTATATTATGGTTAATTTATCAGTTCAGCGAAATTCTATCACATTTGTTCAATTTACGTCACTCCTATTTCAGATAGCGTATTGGGCTGAGCGGCATCTCAAAGAGCATGAAATGGCGAGAAAATGCACTATTAAACTTCTAGGATAAGGCAAACAGAGACCCGGTTAGATCATTTTATATTACGGTTAATATAAGAATGCAGCGTAATTCTATCACATTTGTTCAATTTACGTCGCTCCTATTTCAGATAGCTTATTGGGCTAAGCGGCATCTCAAAGCGCATGAAATGACGAATAAAATGCACTATTAAGCTTCTACGCTATGGCGAACAGAGACCCGATTAGATCATTTAACATTATGGTTAATAAAAGAATTCAGCGAAATTCTATCACATTTGTTCAACTAACGTCGCTACTATTTCAGATAGCGTACTGGGCTAGGCGTCATCTTAAAGCGCGTGGAAGGGCGTGTAAAATGCACTACTAAACTTCTATGATAGGGCAATCAGAGTTCCGATTAGATCATTTTATATTTTGTTTACTATAACATTTCAGGGAAATTCTATCACGTTTGTTCAATTTACGTCGCTCCTATTTCAGATAGCGTTCTGGGCTAGGCGGAATCTTAAAGCGCGTGGATTGGCGAGTAAAATGCTCTATTAAACTTCTATGATAGGGCAATCAGAGGCCCGATTAGATCATATTATATTTTGGTTAATATATGAATTCAGCGAAATTCTATCACATTTGTTTAATTTACGTCGCACCTATTTCAGATAGCGTATTGGGCTAAGCGGCATCTCAAAGCGCATGAAATGGCAAGTAAAATGCACTACTAAACTTCTAGGGTAGGGCAATCAGAGTCCCGGTTAGATCATTTTATATTATGGTTAATTTAAGAATTCAGCAAAATTCTATCACATTTGTTCAACTTCCGTCGCTCCTATTTCAGAGAGCGTACTGGGCTAGGCGGCATCTTAAAGCGCGTGGAATGGCGAGTAAAACGCACTATTAAACTTCTAGGGTCGGGCAAACAGAGACCCGATTAGATCATTTTATATTTTGGTTAATATATGAATTCAGCGAAATTCTATCACATTTGTTTAATTTACGTCGCACCTATTTCAGATAGCGTATTGGGATAAGCAGCATCTCAAATCGCATGAAATGGCGAGTAAAATGTACTATTAAACTTCTAGGGTAAGGCAAACAGAGACCCGTTTAGATCATTTTATATTACGGTTAATATAAGAATTCAGCGTAATTCTATCACATTTGTTCAACTTACGTCGCTCCTATTTCAGATAGCGTACTGGGCTAGGCGGCATCTTATAGCGCGTGGAAGGGCGAGTAAAATGCACTACTAAACTCCTATGATAGGGCAATCAGAGAGCCGATTAGATCATTTTATATTATGGTTAATTTAAGAATTCAGCGAAATTCTATCACATTTGTTCAATATACGTCGCTCGTATTTCAGATTGTGTACTGGGCTAGGCGGCATCTTAAAGCGCGTGGAATGACGAGTAAAATGCACTATTAAACTTCTATGATAGGGCAATCAGAGACCCGATCAGATCATGTTATATTTTGGTTAATATAAGAATTCAGCGAAATTCTATCACATTTGTTCAATTTACGTCGCTCCTATTTCAAATAGCGTTCTCGGCTAGGCGGCATCTTAAAGCGCGTGGAATGGAGAGTAAAATGAACTATTAAACTTCTATGATAGGGCAATCAGAGACCCGATTAGATCCTATTATATGTTGGTTAATATAAGAATTCAGCGAAATTCTATCACATTTGTTCAATTTACGTCGCTCCTATTTCAGATAGCGTATTGGGCTGAGCGGCATCTCAAAGCGCATGAAATGACGAGTGAAATGCACTATTAAACTTCTAGGGTAGGGCAAACAGGACCCGATTAGATCATTTAATATTATGGTTAATTTAAGAATTCAGCAAAATTCTATCACATTTGTTCAATTTACATCGCTCCTATTTCAGATATCGTATTGGGCTAAGCGGCAACTCAAAGCGCATGAAATGACGAGTGAAATGGACTATTAAACTTCTAGGGTAGGGCGAACAGAGACCCGATTAGATGATTTTACATTAAGGTTAATATAGGAATTCAGGGAAATTCTATCACATTTGTCCAATTTACGTCGCTCCTATTTCCGATAGCGTATTGGGCTAAGCGGCATCTCAAGGCGCATGAAATGGCGAGTAAAATGCACTGCTAAACTTGTAGGGTGGGGCAAACAGAGACCCGATTAGATCATTTTATATTATGGTTAATTTAAGATGTCAGCAAAATTCTATCACATTTGTTCAATTTACGTCGCTCTAATTTCAGATAGCGTACTGGGCTAGGCGGCATCTTAAAGCGCGTGGAAGGGCGAGTAAAATGCACTATTAAACGTCCATGATTGGGCAATCAGAGACCCGATTAGATGATTTTATATTACGGTTAACATAAGAATTCAGCGTAATTCTGTCACATTTGTTCAACTTACGTAGCTCCTATTTCAGATAGCGTACTGGGCTAGGCGGCAACTTAAAGCTCGTGGAATGGCGAGTAAAATGCACTATTCAACTTCTATGATAGGGCAATCAGAGACCCGATTCCATCATTTTATATTTTGGTTAATATAAGAATGCAGCGAAATTCTATCACATTTGTTCAATTTACGTCGCTCCTATTTCAGATAGCGTATTGGGCTAAGAGGCATCTCAAAGCTCATGAAATGGCGAGTAAAATGCACTATTAAACTTCTAGGGTAGGGCAAACAGGGACCCGATTAGATCATTTTATATTACGGTTAATATATGAACTCAGCGAAATTCTATCATATTTGTTCAATTTACGTCGCTCCTATTTCAGATAGCGTATTGGGCTAAGCGGCATCTGAAAGCGCATGAAATGACGAGTGAAATGCACTATTAAACTTCTAGGGTAGGGCGAACAGAGGCCCGATTAGATCATTTTACATTAAGGTTAATATACGAATTCAGGGAAATTCTATCAGAATTGTTGAATTTACGTTGTTCCTATTTCAGATAGCGTACTGGGCTAGGCGGCATCTTAAAGCGCGTGGAATGGCGAGTAAAATGCACTATATAAACTTCTATGATAGGGCAATCAGAGACCCGATTAGATCATTTTATATTTTGGTTAATATAAGAATTCAGCGAAATACTATCACATTTGTTCAATTTACGTTACTCCTATTTCAGATAGCGTATTGGGCTAAGCGGCGTCTCAAAGCGCATGAAATGGCGAGTACAATGCACTATTAAACTTCTAGGGTAGGGCAAACAGAGACCCGATTAGATCATTTGAAATTAGGGTTAATTTAAGAATTCAGCGAAATTCTATCACATTTGTTCAACTTACGTCGCTCCTATTTCAGATAGCGTACTGGGCTAGGCGGCATCTTAAAGCGCGTGGAACGGCGAGTAAAATGCACTACTAAAATTCTATGATACGGCAATCAGAGAGCCGATTAGATCATTTTATATTTTGGTTAATATAACGATTCAGCGTAATTCTATCACATTTGTTCAATTTACGTTGCTGATATTTCAGATAGCGTATTGGGCTGAGCGGCATCTCAAAGCGCAAGAAATGGCGAGTAAAATGCACTATTAAACTTCTAGTGTAGGGCAAACAGAGACCCGATTAGATCATTTTACATTATGGTTCATAAATGAATTCACTGAAATTCTATCACATTTGTTCAATTTACGTCGCTCCTATTTCAGATAGCGTATTGGGCTGAGCGGCATGACAAATCGCATGAAATGGCGAGTAAAATGCACTATTAAACGTCTAGGGTAGGGCAAACAGAGACCCGATTAGATCATTTTATATTATGGTTAATTTAAGAATTCAGCGAAATTCTATCACATTTGTTCAATTTACGTCGCTCTTATTTCAGATAGCGTATTGGGATAAGCAGCATCTCAAATCGCATGAAATGGCGAGTAAAATGCACTATTAAACTTCTAGGGTAAGGCAAACAGAGACCCGATTAGATCATTTTATATTACGGTTAATATAAGAATTCAGCGTAATTCTATCACATTTGTTCAACTTACGTCGCTCCTATTTCAGATAGCGTACTGGGCTAGGCGGCATCTTATAGCGCGTGGAAGGGCGAGTAAAATGCACTACTAAACTCCTATGATAGGGCAATCAGAGAGCCGATTAGATCATTTTATATTATGGTTAATTTAAGAATTCAGCGAAATTCTATCACATTTGTTCAATTTACGTTGCTCCTATTTCAGATAGCGTATTGGGCTAAGCGGCATCTCAAAGCGCAAGAAATGGCGAGTAAAATGCACTATTAAACTTCTAGGGTAGGGCAAACAGAGTTCCGATTAGATCATTTTATATTTTGTTTACTATAACATTTCAGGGAAATTCTATCACGTTTGTTCAATTTACGTCGCTCCTATTTCAGATAGCGTACTGGGCTAGGCGGCATCTTAAAGCGCGTGGAATGGCGAGTAAAATGCACTATTAAACTTCTAGGGTAGGGCAAACAGAGACCCGATTAGATCATTTTATATTTTGGTTAATATATGAATTCAGCGAAATTCTATTACATTTGTTTAATTTACGTCGCTCCTATTTCAGATAGCGTATTGGGCTAAGCGGCATCTCAAAGCGCATGAAATGGCAAGTAAAATGCACTGTTAAACTTCTAGGGTAGGGCAATCAGAGACCCGGTTAGATCATTTTATATTATGGTTAATTTAAGAATTCAGGGAAATTCTATCACATTTGTTCAATTTACGTCGCTCCTATTTCAGATAGCGTATTGGGCTAAGCGCCATCTCAAAGCGCATGAAATGGCGAGTAAAATGCACTATTAAACTTCTTGGGTAGGGCAATCATAGACCCGGTTAGATCATTTTATATTATGGTTAATTTAAGGATTCAGCAAAATTCTATCACATTTGTTCAACTTACGTCGCTCCTATTTCAGAGAGCGTACTGGGCTAGGCGGCATCTTAAAGCGCGTGGAATGGCGAGTAAAATGCACTATTAAACTTCTAGGGTAGGGCAAACAGAGACCCGATTAGATCATTTTATATTACGGTTTATATAAGAATGCAGCGTAATTCTGTCACATTTGTTCAACTTACATAGCTCCTATTTCAGATAGCGTACTGGGCTAAGCGGCATCTCAGAGCGCATGAAATGACGAGTGAAATGCACTATTAATCTTCTAGGGTAGGGCGAACAGAGACCCGATTAGAACATTTTACATTAAGGTTAATATAAGAATTCAGCGAAATTCTCTCACATTTGTTCAATTTACGTCGCTGATATTTCAGATAGCGTATTGGGCTAAGCGGCATCTCAAAGCGCAAGAAATGGCGAGTAAAATGCACTATTAAACTTCTAGGGTAGGGCAAACAGAGAACCGATTAGATCATTTTATATTATGGTTAATTTATCAATTCAGCGAAATTCTATCACATTTGTTCAATTTCCGTCACTCCTATTTCAGATAGCGTATTGGGCTGAGCGGCATCTCAAAGCGCATGAAATGGCGAGAAAATGCACTTTTAAACTTCTAGGATAAGGCAAACAGAGACCCGGTTAGATCATTTTATATTACGGTTTATATAAGAATGCAGCGTAATTCTGTCACATTTGTTCAACTTACATAGCTCCTATTTCAGATAGCGTACTGGGCTAAGCGGCATCTCAGAGCGCATGAAATGACGAGTGAAATGCACTATTAATCTTCTAGGGTAGGGCGAACAGAGACCCGATTAGAACATTTTACATTAAGGTTAATATAAGAATTCAGCGAAATTCTCTCACATTTGTTCAATTTACGTCGCTGATATTTCAGATAGCGTATTGGGCTAAGCGGCATCTCAAAGCGCAAGAAATGGCGAGTAAAATGCACTATTAAACTTCTAGGGTAGGGCAAACAGAGACCCGATTAGGTCATTTCATATTATGGTTAATTTAAGAATTCAGCGAAATTCTATCACATTTGTTCAATTTACATCGCTCCTATTTCAGATAGCTTCTTGGGCTAAGCGGCATCTCAAAGCGCATGAAATGGCGAGTAAAATGCACTATTAAACTTCTAGGATAAGGCAAACAGAGACACGATTAGATCATTTTATATTACGGTTAATATAAGAATTCAGCGTAATTCTGTCACATTTGATCAACTTACGTAGCTCCTATTTCAGATAGCGCACTGGGCTAGGCGGCGACTTAAAGCGCGTGGAATGGCGAGTAAAATGCACTATTAAACTTCTATGATAGGGCAATCAGAGACCCGACTTGATCATTTTATATTTTGGTTAATATAAGAACTCAGCGAAAATCTATCACATTTGTTCAATTTCCGTCGCTCCTATTTCAGATAGCGTATTGGGCTAAGCGGCATCTCAAAGCGCACGAAAGGGCGAGTAAAATGCACTATTAAACTTCTAGGGTAGGGCAATCAGAGACCCGATTAGATCATTTTATATTATGGTTAATATAAGAATTCAGCGAAATTGTATCACATTTGTTCAATTTACATCGCTCCTATTTCAGATAGCGTATTGGGCTAAGCGGCATCTCAAAGCGCATGAAATGATGAGTAAAATGCACTATTAAACTTCTAGGATAAGGCAAACAGAGACCCGATTAGATCATTTAACATTATGGTTAATAAAAGAATTCAGCGAAATTCTATCACATTTGTTCAATTTACGTCGTTCCTATTTCAGATAGCATACTGGGCTAGGCGGCATCTTAAAGCGCGTGGAAGGGCGAGTAAAATGCACTACTAAACTTCTATTATAGGGCAATCAGAGTTCCGATTAGATCATTTTATATTTTGTTTACTATAACATTTCAGGGAAATTCTATCACATTTGTTCAATTTACGTCGCTCCTATTTCAGATAGCGTATTGGGCTAAGCGGCATCTCAAAGCGCATGAAATGACGAGAGAAATGCACTATTAAACTTCTTGGGTAGGGCGAACAGAGACCCGATTAGATCATTTTATATTTTGTTTAATATAAGATTTCAGGGAAATTCTATCACATTTGTTCAGTTTACGTCGCTCCTATTTCAGATAGCGTACTGGGCTAGGCGGCATCTTAAAGCGCGTGGAAGGGCGAGTAAAATGCACTACTAAACTTCTATGATAGGGCAATCAGAGTTCCGATTAGATCATTTTATATTTTGTTTACTATAACATTTCAGGGAAATTCTATCACATTTGTACAATTTACGTCGCTCGTATTTCAGCTATCGTATTGGGCTAAGCGTCATCTCAAAGCACATGAAATGACGAGAGAAATGCACTATTAAACTTCTTGGGTAGGGCGAACAAAGACCCGATTACATCATTTTAAATTATGGTTAATTTAACAATTCAGCAAAATTCTATCACATTTGTTCAATTTACGTCGCTCCTATTTCAGATAGCGTATTGGGCTAAGCTGCATCTCAAAGCGCAAGAAATGGCTCGTAAAATGCACTATTAAACTTCTAGGGTAGGGCAAACAGAGACCGGATTAGATCATTTTATATTTTGGTTAATATAAGAATTCAGCGAAATTCTATCACATTTGTTCAATTTACGTCGCTCCTATTTCAGATAGCATATTGGGCTAAGCGGCATCTCAAAGCGCATGAAATGGCGAGTAAAATGCACTATTAAACTTCCAGGATAAGGCAAAGAGAGACCCGATTAGATCATTTTATATTACGGTTAATATAAGAATTCAGCGTAATTCCGTGACATTTGTTCAACTTACGCAGCGCCTATTTCAGGTAGCGTACTGGGCTAGGCGGCATCTTAAAGCGCGTGGAATGGCGAGTACAATGCACTATTAAACTTCTATGATAGGGCAATCAGAGACCCGATTAGAACATTTTATATTTTGGTTAATATAAGAATTCAGCGAAATTCTATCACAATTGTTCAATTTACGTCGCTCCTATTTCAGACAGCGTTTTGGGCTAAGCGGCATCTCAAAGCGCATGAAATGGCGAGTAAAATGCACTATTAAACTTGTAGGGTAAGGCAAACAGAGACCCGATTAGATCATTTTATATTACGGTTAATATAAGAATTCAGCGTAATTCTATCACATTTGTTCAACATACGTCGCTCCTGTTTCAGATAGTGTACTGGGCTAGGCGGCATCTTAAAGCGCGTGGAAGTGCGTGTAAAATGCACGACTAAACTTCTATGGCAGGGCAATCAGAGTCCCGTTTAGATCATTTTATGTATTGTTTAATATAAGATTTCAGGGCAATTCTATCACAATTGTTCAATTTACGTCGCTCCTATTTCAGATAGCGTATTGGGCTAAGCGGCATCTCACAGCGCATGAAGTGACGAGAGAAATGCACTATTAAACTTCTTGGGTAGGGCGAACAGAGACCCGATTAGGTCATTTCATATTATGGTTAATTTAAGAATTCAGCGAAATTCTATCACATTTGTTCAATTTACATCGCTCCTATTTCAAATAGCGTATTGGGCTAAGCGGCATCTCAATGCGCATGAAATGGCGAGTAAAATGCACTATTAAACTTCTAGGATAAGGCAAGCGGAGACCCGATTAGACCATTTTATGTTACGGTTAATATAAGAATTCAGCGTAATTCTATCACATTTGTTCAACATACGTCGCTCCTAGTTCAGATAGTCTACTGGGCTAGGCAGCATCTTAAAGCGCGTGGAAGGGCGAGTAAAATGCACTACTAAACTTCTGTGATAGGGCAATCAGAGTCCCGATTAGATCATTTTATATTTTGTTTACTATAACATTTCAGGGAAATCCTATCACATTTGTTCAATTTACGTCGCTCCTATTTCAGATAGCGTATTGGGCTAAGCGGCATCTCAAAGCGCAAGAAATGGCGAGTAAAATGCACTATTAAACTTCTAGGGTAGGGCACATAGAGACCCCATTAGATCATTCTATATTATGGTTCATTTAAGAATTCAGCGAAATCCTATCACATTTGTTCAATTTACGTCGCTCCTATTTCAGGTAGCGTATTGGGCTAAGCGGCATCTCAATGCGCATGAAATGGCGAGTAAAATGCACTGTTAAACCTCTAGGGTAGGGCGCACAGAGACCCGATTAGATCATTTTACATTAAGGTTAATATAAGTATTCAGGGAACTTCTATCACATTTGTTCAATTTACGTCGCTCCATTTCAGATAGCGTATTGGGCTAAGCGGCACCTCAAAGCGCATGAAATGGTGAGTAAAATGCACTATTAAACTTCTAGGATTAGGCAAACAGAGACCCGATTAGATCATTTAACATTATGGTTAATAAAAGAATTCAGCGAAATTCTATCACATTTGTTCAATTTACGTCGTTCCTATTTCAGATAGCATACTGGGCTAGGCGGCATCTTAAAGCGCGTGGAATGGCGAGTAAAATGCACTATTAAACTTCTTGGGTAGGGCGAACAGAGACCCGATTAGATCATTTTATATTTTGTTTAATATAAGATTTCAGGGAAATTCGATCACATTTGTTCAATTTACGTCGCTCCTATTTCAGATAGCGTATTGGGCTAAGCGGCATCCCAAAGCGCATGAAATGGCGAGTGAAATGCACTATTAGACTTCTGTGGTAGGGCGATCAGAGACCCAATTAGATCATTTTACATTAAGGTTAATATATGAATTCAGCGAAATTCTATCACATTTGTTCAGTTTACGTCGCTCCTATTTCAGATAGCGTACTGGGCTAGGCGCCATCTTAAAGCGCGTGGAAGGGCGAGTAGAATGCACTACTAAACTTCTATGATAGGGCAATCAGAGTTCCGATTAGGTCATTTTATATTTTGTTTACTATAACATTTCAGGGAAATTCTATCACATTTGTTCAATTTACGTCGCTCCTATTTCAGATAGCGTATTGGGCTAAGCGGCATCTCAAAGCGCATGAAATGGCGAGAGAAATGCACTATTAAACTTCTTGGGTAGGGCGAACAAAGACCCGATTACATCATTTTATATTATGGTTAATTTAAGAATTCAGCAAAATTGTATCACATTTGTTCAATTTACATCGCTTCTATTTCAGATAGCGTATTGGGCTAAGCGGCATCTCAAAGCGCATGAAATTACGTGTAAAATGCACTATTAAACTTCTAGGATAAGGCAAACAGAGACCCGATTAGATCATTTTATATTATGGTTAATTTAAGAATTCAGCGAAATTCTATCACATTTGTTCAATTTACGTCGCTCTTATTTCAGATAGCGTATTGGGATAAGCAGCATCTCAAATCGCATGAAATGGCGAGTAAAATGCACTATTAAACTTCTAGGGTAAGGCAAACAGAGACCCGATTAGGTCATTTTATATTACGGTTAATATAAGAATTCAGCGTAATTCTATCACATTTGTTCAACTTACGTCGCTCCTATTTCAGATAGCGTACTGGGCTAGGCGGCATCTTATAGCGCGTGGAAGGGCGAGTAAAATGCACTACTAAACTCCTATGATAGGGCAATCAGAGAGCCGATTAGATCATTTTATATTATGGTTAATTTAAGAATTCAGCGAAATTCTATCACATTTGTTCAATTTACGTTGCTCCTATTTCAGATAGCGTATTGGGCTAAGCGGCATCTCAAAGCGCAAGAAATGGCGAGTAAAATGCACTATTAAACTGCTAGGGTAGGGCAAACAGAGACCAGTTTAGATCATTTTATATTATGGTTAATTTAAGAATTCAGCGAACTTCTATCACATTTGTTCAATTTACGTCGCTCCTATTTCAAATAGCGTTCTCGGCTAGGCGGCATCTTAAAGCGCGTGGAATGGAGAGTAAAATGAATTATTAAACTTCTATGATAGGGCAATCAGAGACCCGATTAGATCCTATTATATTTTGGTTAATATAAGAATTCAGCGAAATTCTATCACATTTGTTCAATTTACGTAGCTCCTATTTCAGATAGCGTATTGGGCTAAGCGGCATCTCAAAGCGCATGAAATGACGAATAAAATGCACTATTAAGCTTCTACGCTATGGCGAACAGAGACCCGATTAGATCATTTAACATTATGGTTAATAAAAGAATTCAGCGAAATTCTATCACATTTGTTCAACTAACGTCGCTACTATTTCAGATAGCGTACTGGGCTAGGCGGCATCTTAAAGCGCGTGGAAGGGCGAGTAAAATGCACTACTAAACTTCTATGATAGGGCAATCAGAGTTCCGATTAGATCATTTTATATTTTGTTTACTATAACATTTCAGGGAAATTCTATCACGTTTGTTCAATTTACGTCGCTCCTATTTCAGATAGCGTACTGGGCTAGGCGGCATCTTAAAGCGCGTGGAATGGCGAGTAAAATGCACTATTAAACTTCTAGGGTAGGGCAAACAGAGACCCGATTAGATCATTTTATATTTTGGTTAATATATGAATTCAGCGAAATTCTATCACATTTGTTTAATTTACGTCGCTCCTATTTCAGATAGCGTATTGGGCTAAGCGGCATCTCAAAGCGCATGAAATGGCAAGTAAAATGCACTGTTAAACTTCTAGGGTAGGGCAATCAGAGACCCGGTTAGATCATTTTATATTATGGTTAATTTAAGAATTCAGGGAAATTCTATCACATTTGTTCAATTTACGTCGCTCCTATTTCAGATAGCGTATTGGGCTAAGCGCCATCTCAAAGCGCATGAAATGGCGAGTAAAATGCACTATTAAACTTCTTGGGTAGGGCAATCAGAGACCCGGTTAGATCATTTTATATTATGGTTAATTTAAGGATTCAGCAAAATTCTATCACATTTGTTCAACTTACGTCGCTCCTATTTCAGAGAGCGCACTGGGCTAGGCGGCGACTTAAAGCGCGTGGAATGGCGAGTAAAATGCACTATTAAACTTCTATGATAGGGCAATCAGAGACCCGACTTGATCATTTTATATTTTGGTTAATATAAGAATTCAGCGAAAATCTATCACATTTGTTCAATTTCCGTCGCTCCTATTTCAGATAGCGTATTGGGCTAAGCGGCATCTCAAAGCGCACGAAAGGGCGAGTAAAATGCACTATTAAACTTCTAGGGTAGGGCAATCAGAGACCCGATTAGATCATTTTATATTATGGTTAATATAAGAATTCAGCGAAATTGTATCACATTTGTTCAATTTACATCGCTCCTATTTCAGATAGCGTATTGGGCTAAGCGGCATCTCAAAGCGCATGAAATGATGAGTAAAATGCACTATTAAACTTCTAGGATAAGGCAAACAGAGACCCGATTAGATAATTTAACATTATGGTTAATAAAAGAATTCAGCGAAATTCTATCACATTTGTTCAATTTACGTCGTTCCTATTTCAGATAGCATACTGGGCTAGGCGGCATCTTAAAGCGCGTGGAAGGGCGAGTAAAATGCACTACTAAACTTCTATTATAGAGCAATCAGAGTTCCGATTAGATCATTTTATATTTTGTTTACTATAACATTTCAGGGAAATTCTATCACATTTGTTCAATTTACGTCGCTCCTATTTCAGATAGCGTATTGGGCTAAGCGGCATCTCAAAGCGCATGAAATGACGAGAGAAATGCACTATTAAACTTCTTGGGTAGGGCGAACAGAGACCCGATTAGATCATTTTATATTTTGTTTAATATAAGATTTCAGGGAAATTCTATCACATTTGTTCAGTTTACGTCGCTCCTATTTCAGATAGCGTACTGGGCTAGGCGGCATCTGAAAGCGCGTGGAAGGGCGAGTAAAATGCACTACTAAACTTCTATGATAGGGCAATCAGAGTTCCGATTAGATCATTTTATATTTTGTTTACTATAACATTTCAGGGAAATTCTATCACATTTGTTCAATTTACGTCGCTCGTATTTCAGATATCGTATTGGGCTAAGCGTCATCTCAAAGCACATGAAATGACGAGAGAAATGCACTATTAAACTTCTTGGGTAGGGCGAACAAAGACCCGATTACATCATTTTAAATTATGGTTAATTTAAGAATTCAGCAAAATTCTATCACATTTGTTCAATTTACGTCGCTCCTATTTCAGATAGCGTATTGGGCTAAGCTGCATCTCAAAGCGCAAGAAATGGCTCGTAAAATGCACTATTAAACTTCTAGGGTAGGGCAAACAGAGACCGGATTAGATCATTTTATATTTTGGTTAATATAAGAATTCAGCGAAATTCTATCACATTTGTTCAATTTACGTCGCTCCTATTTCAGATAGCGTATTGGGCTAAGCGGCATCTCAAAGCGCATGAAATGGCGAGTAAAATGCACTATTAAACTTCCAGGATAAGGCAAAGAGAGACCCGATTAGATCATTTTATATTACGGTTAATATAAGAATTCAGCGTAATTCCGTGACATTTGTTCAACTTACGCAGCGCCTATTTCAGATAGCGTACTGGGCTAGGCGGCATCTTAAAGCGCGTGGAATGGCGAGTACAATGCACTATTAAACTTCTATGATAGGGCAATCAGAGACCCGATTAGAACATTTTATATTTTGGTTAATATAAGAATTCAGCGAAATTCTATCACAATTGTTCAATTTACGTCGCTCCTATTTCAGACAGCGTTTTGGGCTAAGCGGCATCTCAAAGCGCATGAAATGGCGAGTAAAATGCACTATTAAACTTGTAGGGTAAGGCAAACAGAGACCCGATTAGATCATTTTATATTACGGTTAATATAAGAATTCAGCGTAATTCTATCACATTTGTTCAACATACGTCGCTCCTGTTTCAGATAGTGTACTGGGCTAGGCGGCATCTTAAAGCGCGTGGAAGTGCGTGTAAAATGCACGACTAAACTTCTATGGCAGGGCAATCAGAGTCCCGTTTTAGATCATTTTATGTATTGTTTAATATAAGATTTCAGGGCAATTCTATCACAATTGTTCAATTTACGTCGCTCCTATTTCAGATAGCGTATTGGGCTAAGCGGCATCTCACAGCGCATGAAATGACGAGAGAAATGCACTATTAAACTTCTTGGGTAGGGCGAACAGAGACCCGATTAGGTCATTTCATATTATGGTTAATTTAAGAATTCAGCGAAATTCTATCACATTTGTTCAATTTACATCGCTCCTATTTCAAATAGCGTATTGGGCTAAGCGGCATCTCAATGCGCATGAAATGGCGAGTAAAATGCACTGTTAAACTTCTAGGATAAGGCAAGCGGAGACCCGATTAGGACCATTTTTATGTTACGGTTAATATAAGAATTCAGCGTAATTCTATCACATTTGTTCAACATACGTCGCTCCTAGTTCAGATAGTCTACTGGGCTAGGCAGCATCTTAAAGCGCGTGGAAGGGCGAGTAAAATGCACTACTAAACTTCTGTGATAGGGCAATCAGAGTCCCGATTAGATCATTTTATATTTTGTTTACTATAACATTTCAGGGAAATTCTATCACATTTGTTCAATTTACGTCGCTCCTATTTCAGATAGCGTATTGGGCTAAGCGGCATCTCAAAGCGCAAGAAATGGCGAGTAAAAATGCACTATTAAACTTCTAGGGTAGGGCACATAGAGACCCCATTAGATCATTCTGTATTATGGTTCATTTAAGAATTCAGCGAAATCCTATCACATTTGTTCAATTTACGTCGCTCCTATTTCAGGTAGCGTATTGGGCTAAGCGGCATCTCAATGCGCATGAAATGGCGAGTAAAATGCACTGTTAAACTTCTAGGGTAGGGCGCACAGAGACCCGATTAGATCATTTTACATTAAGGTTAATATAAGTATTCAGGGAACTTCTATCACATTTGTTCAATTTACGTCGCTCCATTTCAGATAGCGTATTGGGCTAAGCGGCACCTCAAAGCGCATGAAATGGTGAGTAAAATGCACTATTAAACTTCTAGGATTAGGCAAACAGAGACCCGATTAGATCATTTAACATTATGGTTAATAAAAGAATTCAGCGAAATTCTATCACATTTGTTCAATTTACGTCGTTCCTATTTCAGATAGCATACTGGGCTAGGCGGCATCTTAAAGCGCGTGGAATGGCGAGTAAAATGCACTATTAAACTTCTTGGGTAGGGCGAACAGAGACCCGATTATATCATTTTATATTTTGTTTAATATAAGATTTCAGGGAAATTCTATCACATTTGTTCAATTTACGTCGCTCCTATTTCAGATAGCGTATTGGGCTAAGCGGCATCTCAAAGCGCAAGAAATGGCGAGTAAAATGCACTATTAAACTTCTAGGATAAGGCAAACGGAGACCCGATTAGACCATTTTATATTACGGTTAATATAAGAATTCAGCGTAATTCTATCACATTTGTTCAACTTACGTCGCTCCTATTTCAGATAGCGTACTCGGATATGCGGCATCTTAAAGCGCGTGGAATGGCGAGTCAAATGCACTATTAAACTTCTATGATAGGGCAATCAGAGACCCGATTAGATCATTTTATATTTTGGTTAATATAAGAATTCAGCGAAATTCTAGGACATTTGTTTAATTTACGTCGCTCCTATTTCAGATAGCGTATTGGGCTGAGCGGCATCTCAGAGCGCATGAAATGGCGAGTAAAATGCACTACTAAACTTCTAGGGTAGGCCAATCAGAGACCCGATTAGATCATTTTATATTTTGGTTAATATAAGAATTCAGCGAAATTCTATCACATTTGTTCAATTTACGTCGCTCCTATTACAGATAGCGTATTGGGCTAAGCGGCATCTCAAAGTGCATGGAATGTCGTGTGAAATGCACTATTAAACTTCTAGGGTAGGGCGAACAGAGACCCGCATAGATCATTTTATATTACGGTTAATATAAGAATTCAGCGTAATTCTCTCACATTTGTTCAACTAACGTCGCTCCTATTTCAGATAGCGTACTGCGCTAGGCGGCATCTTGAAGCGCGTGGAAGGGCGAGTAAAATGCACTACTAAACTTCTATGATAGGGCAATCAGAGTCCCGATTAGATCATTTTATATTTTGTTTACTATAACATTTCAGGGAAATTCTATCACATTTGTTCAATTTACGTCGCTCCAATTTCAGATAGCGTATTGGGCTAAGCGGCATCTCAAAGCGCAAGAAATGGCGAGTAAAATGCACTATTAAACTTCTAGGGTAGGGCACATAGAGACCCGATTAGATCATTCTATATTATGGTTAATTTAAGAATTCAGCGAAATCCTATCACATTTGTTCAATTTACGTCGCTCCTATTTCAGATAGCGTATTGGGCTAAGCGGAATCTCAAAGCACATGAAATGGCGAGTAAAATGCACTATTAAACTTCTAGGGTAGGGCGAACAGAGACCCGATTAGATCATTTTACATTAAGGTTAATATAAGAATTCAGCGAGATTCTCTCACATTTGTTCAATTTACGTCGCTAATATTTCAGATAGCGTATTGGGCTAAGCGGCATCTCAAAGCGCAAGAAATGGCGAGTAAAATGCACTATTAAACTTCTAGGGTAGGGCAAACAGAGACCCGTTTAGATCATTTTATATTATGGTTAATTTAAGAATTCAGAAAAATTCTATCACATTTGTTCAATTTACGTCGCTCCCTATTTCAGATAGCGTACTCGGATATGCGGGCATCTTAAAGCGCATGAAATGGCGAGTAAAATGCACTACTAAACTTCTAGGGTAGGCCAATCAGAGACCCGATTAGATCATTTTATATTTTGGTTAATATAAGAATTCAGCGAAATTCTATCACATTTGGTCAATTTACGTCGCTCCTATGTCAGATAGCGTATTGGGCTAAGCGGCATCTCAAAGCGCATGAAATGACGAGTAGAATGCACTATTAAACTTCTAGGATAAGGCAAACAGAGACCCGATCAGATCTTTTTATATTACGGTTAATATAAGAATTCAGCGTAATTTTATCACATTTGTTCAACATACGTCGCTCCTATTTCAGATAGTGTATTTGCCTAGGCGGCATCTTAAAGCGCGTGGAACGGCCAGTAAAATGCACTACTAAACTTCTATGATAGGGCAATCAGAGAGCCGATTAGATCATTTTATATTTTGGTTAATATAAGAATTCAGCGAAATTCTATCACATTTGTTCAATTTACGTCGCTCCTATTACAGTTAGCGTATTGGGCTAAGCGGCATCTCAAAGTGCATGGAATGTCGAGTGAAATGCACTATTAAACTTCTAGGGTAGGGCGAACAGAGACCCGAATAGATCATTTTATATTACGGTTAATATAAGAATTCAGCGTAATTCTATCACATTTGTTCAACTAACGTCGCTCCTATTTCAGATAGCGTACTGCGCTAGGCGGCATCTTGAAGCGCGTGGAAGGGCGAGTAAAAATGCACTACTAAACTTCTATGATAGGGCAATCAGAGTCCCGATTACATCATTTTATATTCTGTTTACTATAACATTTCAGGGAAATTCTATCACATTTGTTCAATTTACGTCGCTCCTATTTCAAATAGCGTATTGGGCTGAGCGGCATCTCAATGCGCATGAAATGGCGAGTAAAATGCACTGTTAAACTTCTAGGATAAGGCAAGCGGAGACCCGATTAGACCATTTTATGTTACGGTTAATATAAGAATTCAGCGTAATTCTATCACATTTGTTCAACATACGTCGCTCCTAGTTCAGATAGTCTACTGGGCTAGGCAGCATCTTAAAGCGCGTGGAAGGGCGAGTAAAATGCACTACTAAACTTCTGTGATAGGGCAATCAGAGTCCCGATTAGATCATTTTATATTTTGTTTACTATAACATTTCAGGGAAATTCTATCACATTTGTTCAATTTACGTCGCTCCTATTTCAGATAGCGTATTGGGCTAAGCGGCATCTCAAAGCGCAAGAAATGGCGAGTAAAATGCACTATTAAACTTCTAGGGTAGGGCACATAGAGACCCCATTAGATCATTCTATATTATGGTTCATTTAAGAATTCAGCGAAATCCTATCACATTTGTTCAATTTACGTCGCTCCTATTTCAGGTAGCGTATTGGGCTAAGCGGCATCTCAATGCGCATGAAATGGCGAGTAAAATGCACTGTTAAACTTCTAGGGTAGGGCGCACAGAGACCCGATTAGATCATTTTACATTAAGGTTAATATAAGTATTCAGGGAACTTCTATCACATTTGTTCAATTTACGTCGCTCCATTTCAGATAGCGTATTGGGCTAAGCGGCACCTCAAAGCGCATGAAATGGTGAGTAAAATGCACTATTAAACTTCTAGGATTAGGCAAACAGAGACCCGATTAGATCATTTAACATTATGGTTAATAAAAGAATTCAGCGAAATTCTATCACATTTGTTCAATTTACGTCGTTCCTATTTCAGATAGCATACTGGGCTAGGCGGCATCTTAAAGCGCGTGGAATGGCGAGTAAAATGCACTATTAAACTTCTTGGGTAGGGCGAACAGAGACCCGATTATATCATTTTATATTTTGTTTAATATAAGATTTCAGGGAAATTCGATCACATTTGTTCAATTTACGTCGCTCCCTATTTCAGATAGCGTATTGGGCTAAGCGGCATCCCAAAGCGCATGAAATGGCGAGTGAAATGCACTATTAGACTTCTGTGGTAGGGCGATCAGAGACCCAATTAGATCATTTTACATTAAGGTTAATATATGAATTCAGCGAAATTCTATCACATTTGTTCAGTTTACGTCGCTCCTATTTCAGATAGCGTACTGGGCTAGGAGCCATCTTAAAGCGCGTGGAAGGGCGAGTAGAATGCACTACTAAACTTCTATGATAGGGCAATCAGAGTTCCGATTAGGTCATTTTATATTTTGTTTACTATAACATTTCAGGGAAATTCTATCACATTTGTTCAATTTACGTCGCTCCTATTTCAGATAGCGTATTGGGCTAAGCGGCATCTCAAAGCGCATGAAATGACGAGTAAAATGCACTATTAAACTTCTAGGATAAGGCAAACGGAGACCCGATTAGACCATTTTATATTACGGTTAATATAAGAATTCAGCGTAATTCTATCACATTTGTTCAACTTACGTCGCTCCTATTTCAGATAGCGTACTCGGATATGCGGCATCTTAAAGCGCGTGGAATGGCGAGACAAATGCACTATTAAACTTCTATGATAGGGCAATCAGAGTCCCGATTAGATCATTTTATATTTTGGTTAATATAAGAATTCAGCGAAATTCTAGGACATTTGTTTAATTTACGTCGCTCCTATTTCAGATAGCGTATTGGGCTGAGCGGCATCTCAGAGCGCATGAAATGGCGAGTAAAATGCACTACTAAACTTCTAGGGTAGGCCAATCAGAGACCCGATTAGATCATTTTATATTTTGGTTAATATAAGAATTCAGCGAAATTCTATCACATTTGTTCAATTTACGTCGCTCCTATTACAGATAGCGTATTGGGCTAAGCGGCATCTCAAAGTGCATGGAATGTCGTGTGAAATGCACTATTAAACTTCTAGGGTAGGGCGAACAGAGACCCGCATAGATCATTTTATATTACGGTTAATATAAGAATTCAGCGTAATTCTCTCACATTTGTTCAACTAACGTCGCTCCTATTTCAGATAGCGTACTGCGCTAGGCGGCATCTTGAAGCTCGTGGAAGGGCGAGTAAAATGCACTACTAAACTTCTATGATAGGGCAATCAGAGTCCCGATTAGATCATTTTATATTTTGTTTACTATAACATTTCAGGGAAATTCTATCACATTTGTTCAATTTACGTCGCTCCAATTTCAGATAGCGTATTGGGCTGAGCGGCATCTCAAAGCGCAAGAAATGGCGAGTAAAATGCACTATTAAACTTCTAGGGTAGGGCACATAGAGACCCGATTAGATCATACTATATTATGGTTAATTTAAGAATTCAGCGAAATCCTATCACATTTGTTCAATTTACGTCGCTCCTATTTCAGATAGCGTATTGGGCTAAGCGGAATCTCAAAGCACATGAAATGGCGAGTAAAATGCACTATTAAACTTCTAGGGTAGGGCGAACAGAGACCCGATTAGATCATTTTACATTAAGGTTAATATAAGAATTCAGCGAGATTCTCTCACATTTGTTCAATTTACGTCGCTAATATTTCAGATAGCGTATTGGGCTAAGCGGCATCTCAAAGCGCAAGAAATGGCGAGTAAAATGCACTATTAAACTTCTAGGGTAGGGCAAACAGAGACCCGTTTAGATCATTTTATATTATGGTTAATTTAAGAATTCAGAAAAATTCTATCACATTTGTTCAATTTACGTCGCTCCTATTTCAGATAGCGTACTCGGATATGCGGCATCTTAAAGCGCATGAAATGGCGAGTAAAATGCACTACTAAACTTCTAGGGTAGGCCAATCAGAGACCCGATTAGATCATTTTATATTTTGGTTAATATAAGGATTCAGCGAAATTCTATCACATTTGGTCAATTTACGTCGCTCCTATGTTAGATAGCGTATTGGGCTAAGCGGCATCTCAAAGCGCATGAAATGACGAGTAGAATGCACTATTAAACTTCTAGGATAAGGCAAACAGAGACCCGATCAGATCTTTTTATATTACGGTTAATATAAGAATTCAGCGTAATTTTATCACATCTGTTCAACATACGTCGCTCCTATTTCAGATAGTGAATTTGCCTAGGCGGCATCTTAAAGCGCGTGGAACGGCCAGTAAAATGCACTACTAAACTTCTATGATAGGGCAATCAGAGAGCCGATTAGATCATTTTATATTTTGGTTAATATAAGAATTCAGCGAAATTCTATCACATTTGTTCAATTTACGTCGCTCCTATTACAGTTAGCGTATTGGGCTAAGCGGCATCTCAAAGTGCATGGAATGTCGAGTGAAATGCACTATTAAACTTCTAGGGTAGGGCGAACAGAGACCCGAATAGATCATTTTATATTACGGTTAATATAAGAATTCAGCGTAATTCTATCACATTTGTTCAACTAACGTCGCTCCTATTTCAGATAGCGTACTGCGCTAGGCGGCATCTTGAAGCGCGTGGAAGGGCGAGTAAAATGCACTACTAAACTTCTATGATAGGGCAATCAGAGTCCCGATTACATCATTTTATATTCTGTTTACTATAACATTTCAGGGAAATTCTATCACATTTGTTCAATTTACGTCGCTCCTATTTCAAATAGCGTATTGGGCTAAGCGGCATCTCAATGCGCATGAAATGGCGAGTAAAATGCACTGTTAAACTTCTAGGATAAGGCAAGCGGAGACCCGATTAGACCATTTTATGTTACGGTTAATATAAGAATTCAGCGTAATTCTATCACATTTGTTCAACATACGTCGCTCCTAGTTCAGATAGTCTACTGGGCTAGGCAGCATCTTAAAGCGCGTGGAAGGGCGAGTAAAATGCACTACTAAACTTCTGTGATAGGGCAATCAGAGTCCCGATTAGATCATTTTATATTTTGTTTACTATAACATTTCAGGGAACTTCTATCACATTTGTTCAATTTACGTCGCTCCATTTCAGATAGCGTATTGGGCTAAGCGGCACCTCAAAGCGCATGAAATGGTGAGTAAAATGCACTATTAAACTTCTAGGATTAGGCAAACAGAGACCCGATTAGATCATTTAACATTATGGTTAATAAAAGAATTCAGCGAAATTCTATCACATTTGTTCAATTTACGTCGTTCCTATTTCAGATAGCATACTGGGCTAGGCGGCATCTTAAAGCGCGTGGAATGGCGAGTAAAATGCACTATTAAACGTCTTGGGTAGGGCGAACAGAGACCCGATTATATCATTTTATATTTTGTTTAATATAAGATTTCAGGGAAATTCGATCACATTTGTTCAATTTACGTCGCTCCTATTTCAGATAGCGTATTGGGCTAAGCGGCATCCCAAAGCGCATGAAATGGCGAGTGAAATGCACTATTAGACTTCTGTGGTAGGGCGATCAGAGACCCAATTAGATCATTTTACATTAAGGTTAATATATGAATTCAGCGAAATTCTATCACATTTGTTCAGTTTACGTCGCTCCTATTTCAGATAGCGTACTGGGCTAGGAGCCATCTTAAAGCGCGTGGAAGGGCGAGTAGAATGCACTACTAAACTTCTATGATAGGGCAATCAGAGTTCCGATTAGGTCATTTTATATTTCGTTTACTATAACATTTCAGGGAAATTCTATCACATTTGTTCAATTTACGTCGCTCCTATTTCAGATAGCGTATTGGGCTAAGCGGCATCTCAAAGCGCATGAAATGACGAGTAAAATGCACTATTAAACTTCTAGGATAAGGCAAACGGAGACCCGATTAGACCATTTTATATTACGGTTAATATAAGAATTCAGCGTAATTCTATCACATTTGTTCAACTTACGTCGCTCCTATTTCAGATAGCGTACTCGGATATGCGGCATCTTAAAGCGCGTGGAATGGCGAGTCAAATGCACTATTAAACTTCTATGATAGGGCAATCAGAGTCCCGATTAGATCATTTTATATTTTGGTTAATATAAGAATTCAGCGAAATTCTAGGACATTTGTTTAATTTACGTCGCTCCTATTTCAGATAGCGTATTGGGCTGAGCGGCATCTCAGAGCGCATGAAATGGCGAGTAAAATGCACTACTAAACTTCTAGGGTAGGCCAATCAGAGACCCGATTAGATCATTTTATATTTTGGTTAATATAAGAATTCAGCGAAATTCTATCACATTTGTTCAATTTACGTCGCTCCTATTACAGATAGCGTATTGGGCTAAGCGGCATCTCAAAGTGCATGGAATGTCGTGTGAAATGCACTATTAAACTTCTAGGGTAGGGCGAACAGAGACCCGCATAGATCATTTTATATTACGGTTAATATAAGAATTCAGCGTAATTCTCTCACATTTGTTCAACTAACGTCGCTCCTATTTCAGATAGCGTACTGCGCTAGGCGGCATCTTGAAGCGCGTGGAAGGGCGAGTAAAATGCACTACTAAACTTCTATGATAGGGCAATCAGAGTCCCGATTAGATCATTTTATATTTTGTTTACTATAACATTTCAGGGAAATTCTATCACATTTGTTCAATTTACGTCGCTCCAATTTCAGATAGCGTATTGGGCTGAGCGGCATCTCAAAGCGCAAGAAATGGCGAGTAAAATGCACTATTAAACTTCTAGGGTAGGGCACATAGAGACCCGATTAGATCATTCTATATTATGGTTAATTTAAGAATTCAGCGAAATCCTATCACATTTGTTCAATTTACGTCGCTCCTATTTCAGATAGCGTATTGGGCTAAGCGGAATCTCAAAGCACATGAAATGGCGAGTAAAATGCACTATTAAACTTCTAGGGTAGGGCGAACAGAGACCCGATTAGATCATTTTACATTAAGGTTAATATAAGAATTCAGCGAGATTCTCTCACATTTGTTCAATTTACGTCGCTAATATTTCAGATAGCGTATTGGGCTAAGCGGCATCTCAAAGCGCAAGAAATGGCGAGTAAAATGCACTATTAAACTTCTAGGGTAGGGCAAACAGAGACCCGTTTAGATCATTTTATATTATGGTTAATTTAAGAATTCAGAAAAATTCTATCACATTTGTTCAATTTACGTCGCTCCTATTTCAGATAGCGTACTCGGATATGCGGCATCTTAAAGCGCATGAAATGGCGAGTAAAATGCACTACTAAACTTCTAGGGTAGGCCAATCAGAGACCCGATTAGATCATTTTATATTTTGGTTAATATAAGGATTCAGCGAAATTCTATCACATTTGGTCAATTTACGTCGCTCCTATGTCAGATAGCGTATTGGGCTAAGCGGCATCTCAAAGCGCATGAAATGACGAGTAGAATGCACTATTAAACTTCTAGGATAAGGCAAACAGAGACCCGATCAGATCTTTTTATATTACGGTTAATATAAGAATTCAGCGTAATTTTATCACATTTGTTCAACATACGTCGCTCCTATTTCAGATAGTGAATTTGCCTAGGCGGCATCTTAAAGCGCGTGGAACGGCCAGTAAAATGCACTACTAAACTTCTATGATAGGGCAATCAGAGAGCCGATTAGATCATTTTATATTTTGGTTAATATAAGAATTCAGCGAAATTCTATCACATTTGTTCAATTTACGTCGCTCCTATTACAGTTAGCGTATTGGGCTAAGCGGCATCTCAAAGTGCATGGAATGTCGAGTGAAATGCACTATTAAACTTCTAGGGTAGGGCGAACAGAGACCCGAATAGATCATTTTATATTACGGTTAATATAAGAATTCAGCGTAATTCTATCACATTTGTTCAACTAACGTCGCTCCTATTTCAGATAGCGTACTGCGCTAGGCGGCATCTTGAAGCGCGTGGAAGGGCGAGTAAAATGCACTACTAAACTTCTATGATAGGGCAATCAGAGTCCCGATTACATCATTTTATATTCTGTTTACTATAACATTTCAGGGAAATTCTATCACATTTGTTCAATTTACGTCGCTCCAATTTCAGATAGCGTATTGGGCTAGGCGGCATCTCAAAGCGCAAGAAATGGCGAGTAAAATGCACTATTAAACTTCTAGGGTAGGGCACATAGAGACCCGATTAGATCATTCTATATTATGGTTAATTTAAGAATTCAGCGAAATCGTATCACATTTGTTCAATTTACGTCGCTCCTATTTCAGATAGCGTATTGGGCTAAGCTGCATCTCAAAGCGCATGAAATGGCTCGTAAAATGCACTATTAAACTTCTAGGGTAGGGCAAACAGAGACCCGATTAGATATTTTTATATTACGGTTAATATAAGAATTCAGCGTAATTCTATCACATTTGTTCAACAAACGTCGCTCCTATTTCAGATAGTGTACTTGCCTAGGCGGCATCTTAAAGCGCGTGGAAGGGCCAGTAAAATGTACTACTAAACTACTATGATAGGGCAATCAGAGAGCCGATTAGATCATTTTATATTTTGGTTAATATAAGAATTCAGCGAAATTCTATCACATTTGTTCAATTTACGTCGCTGATATTTCAGATAGCGTATTGGGCTAAGCGGCATCTCAAAGCGCAAGAAATGGCGAGTAAAACGCACTATTAAACTTCTAGGGTAGGGCAAACAGACGCCCGATAAGATCATTTTATATTATGGTTAATTCAAGAATTCAGCGAAACTCTATCACATTTGTTCAATTTACGTCGCTCCTATTTCAGATAGCGTATTGGGCTAAGCGGCGTCTCAATGCGCATGAAATGGCGAGTAAAATGCACTATTAAACTTCTAGGATAAGGCAAACAGAGACCCGATTAGATCATTTTATATTACGGTTAATATAAGAATTCAGCGTAATTCTATCACATTTGTTCCACTTACGTCGCTCCTATTTCAGATAGCGTATTGGGCTAAGCGGTATCTCAAAGCGCATGGATTGACGAGTGAAATGCACTATTAAACTTCTAGGGTAGGGCGAACAGAGACCCGAATAGATCATTTTATATTATGGTTAATATAAGAATTCAGCGTAATTCTATCACATTTTTTCAACTAACGTCGCTCCTATTTCAGATAGCGTACTGCGCTAGGCGGCATCTTGAAGCGCGTGGAAGGGCGAGTAAAATGCACTACTAAACTTCTATGATAGGGCAATCAGAGTCCCGATTAGATCATTTTATATTTTGTTTACTATAACTTTTCAGGGAAATTCTATCACATTTGTTCAATTTACGTCGCTCCAATTTCAGATAGCGTATTGGGCGAAGCGGCATCTCAAAGCGCAAGAAATGGCGAGTAAAATGCACTATTAAACTTCTAGGGTAGGGCACATAGGGACCCGATTAGATCATTCTATATTATGGTTAATTTAAGAATTCAGCGAAATCCTATCACATTTGTTCAATTTACGTCGTTCCTATTTCAGATAGCATACTGGGCTGGGCGGCATCTTAAAGCGCGTGGAATGGCGAGTAAAACGCACTATTAAACTTCTAGGGTAGGGCGAACAGAGACCCGAATAGATCATTTTATATTACGGTTAATATAAGAATTCAGCGTAATTCTATCACATGTGTTCAGCTTACGTCGCTCCTATTTCAGAAAGCGTACTGGGCTAAGCGGCATCTCAAAGCGCGTGGAAGGGCGAGTAAAATGCACTACTAAAATTCTGTGATAGGACAATCAGAGTCCCGATTAGATCATTTTATATTTTGTTTACTATAAGATTTCAGGGAAATTCTATCACATTTGTTCAATTTACGTCGCTCCTATTGCAGATTGCGTATTGGGCTAAGCGGCATCTCAAAGCGCATGAAATGGCGAATAAAATGCACTATTAAACTTCTAGGGTAGGGCAAACAGAGACCCGAATAGATCATTTCATATTATGGTTAATTTATGAATTCAGCGAAATTCTATCACATTTGTTCAATTTACGTCGCTCCAATTTCAGATAGCGTATTGGGCGAAGCGGCATCTCAAAGCGCAAGAAATGGCGAGTAAAATGCACTATTAAACTTCTAGGGTAGGTCACATAGAGACCCGATTAGATCATTCTATATTATGGTTAATTTAAGAATTCAGCGAAATCCTATCACATTTGTTCAATTTACGTCGCTAATATTTCAGATAGCGTATTGGGCTAAACGGCATCTCAAAGTGCATAGAATGTCGAGTGAAATGCACTATTAAACTTCTAGGGTAGGGCGAACAGAGACCCGAATAGATCATTTTATATTACGGTTAATATAAGAATTCAGCGTAATTCTATCACATTTGTTCAACTAACGTCGCTCCTATTTCAGATAGCGTACTGCGCTAGGCGGCATCTTGAAGCGCGTGGAAGGGCGAGTAAAATGCACTACTAAACTTCTATGATAGGGCAATCAGAGTCCCGATTAGATCATTTTATATTTTGTTTACTATAACATTTCAGGGAAATTCTATCACATTTGTTCAATTTACGTCGCTCCAATTTCAGATAGCGTATTGGGCGAAGCGGCATCTCAAAGCGCAAGAAATGGCGAGTAAAATGCACTATTAAACTTCTAGGGTAGGGCACATAGGGACCCGATTAGATCATTCTATATTATGGTTAATTTAAGAATTCAGCGAAATCCTATCACATTTGTTCAATTTACGTCGTTCCTATTTCAGATAGCATACTGGGCTGGGCGGCATCTTAAAGCGCGTGGAATGGCGAGTAAAACGCACTATTAAACTTCTAGGGTAGGGCGAACAAAGACCCGATTAGATCATTTTACATTAAGGTTAATATAAGAATTCAGGGAAATTCTATCACATTTGTTCAATTTACGTCGCTCCTATTTCAGTTAGCTTATTGGGCTAAGCGGAATCTCAAAGCGCATGAAATGGCGAGTAAAATGCACTATTAAACTTCTAGGGTAGGGCAAACAGAGACCCGATTAGATCATTTTATATTATGGTTAATTTAACAATTCAGCGAAATTCTATCACATTTGTTCAATTTACGTCACTCCTATTTCAGATAGCGTAGTGGGCTAAGCGGCATCTCAAAGCGCATGAAATGGCGAGTAAAATGCACTATTAAACTTCTAGGATAAGGCAAACAGAGACCCGATTAGATCATTTTGTATTACGGTTAATATAAGAATTCAGCGTAATTCTGTCACATTTGTTCAAGTTACGTAGCTCCTATTTCAGATAGCGTACTGGGCTAGGCGGCAACTTAAAGCGCGTGGAATGGCGAGTAAAATGCACTATTAAACTTCTATGATAGGGCAATCAGAGACCCGATTAGATCATTTTATATTTTGTTCAATATAAGATTTCAGGGAAATTCTATCACATTTGTTTAATTTACGTCGCTCCTATTTCAGATAGCGTATTGGGCTAAGCGGCATCTCAAAGCGCATGAAATGGCGAGTAAAATGCACTATTAAACTTCTAGGGTGGGGCAATCAGAGACCCGATTAGATCATTTTATATTATGGTTAATTTAACAATTCAGCGAAATTCTATCACATTTGTTCAATTTCCGTCGTTCCTATTTCAGATAGCATACTGGGCTGGGCGGCATCCTAAAGCGCGTGGAATGGCGAGTAAAACGCACTATTAAACTTCTAGGGTAGGGCGAACAAAGACCCGATTAGATCATTTTACATTAAGGTTAATATAAGAATTCAGGGAAATTCTATCACATTTGTTCAATTTACGTCGCTCCTATTTCAGTTAGCTTATTGGGCTAAGCGGAATCTCAAAGCGCATGAAATGGCGAGTAAAATGCACTATTAAACTTCTAGGGTAGGGCGAACAGAGACCCGATTAGATCATTTTACATTAAGGTTAATATAAGTATTCAGGGAACTTCTATCACATTTGTTCAATTTACGTCGCTCCTATTTCAGATAGCTTATTGGGCTAAGCGGCATCTCAAAGCGCATGAAATGACGAGTGAAATGCACTATTAATCTTCTAGGGTAGGGTGAACAGAGACCCGATTAGATCATTTTACATTAAGGTTAATATAAGAATTCAGCGAGATTCTCTCACATTTGTTCAATTTACGTCGCTCCAATTTCAGATAGCGTATTGGGCGAAGCGGCATCTCAAAGCGCAAGAAATGGCGAGTAAAATGCACTATTAAACTTCTAGGGTAGGGCACATAGGGACCCGATTAGATCATTCTATATTATGGTTAATTTAAGAATTCAGCGAAATCCTATCACATTTGTTCAATTTACGTCGTTCCTATTTCAGATAGCATACTGGGCTGGGCGGCATCTTAAAGCGCGTGGAATGGCGAGTAAAACGCACTATTAAACTTCTAGGGTAGGGCGAACAAAGACCCGATTAGATCATTTTACATTAAGGTTAATATAAGAATTCAGGGAAATTCTATCACATTTGTTCAATTTACGTCGCTCCAATTTCAGTTAGCTTATTGGGCTAAGCGGAATCTCAAAGCGCATGAAATGGCGAGTAAAATGCACTATTAAACTTCTAGGGTAGGGCAAACAGAGACCCGATTAGATCATTTTATATTATGGTTAATTTAACAATTCAGCGAAATTCTATCACATTTGTTCAATTTACGTCACTCCTATTTCAGATAGCGTAGTGGGCTAAGCGGCATCTCAAAGCGCATGAAATGGCGAGTAAAATGCACTATTAAACTTCTAGGATAAGGCAAACAGAGACCCGATTAGATCATTTTGTATTACGGTTAATATAAGAATTCAGCGTAATTCTGTCACATTTGTTCAAGTTACGTAGCTCCTATTTCAGATAGCGTACTGGGCTAGGCGGCAACTTAAAGCGCGTGGAATGGCGAGTAAAATGCACTATTAAACTTCTATGATAGGGCAATCAGAGACCCGATTAGATCATTTTATATTTTGTTCAATATAAGATTTCTGGGAAATTCTATCACATTTGTTTAATTTACGTCGCTCCTATTTCAGATAGCGTATTGGGCTAAGCGGCATCTCAAAGCGCATGAAATGGCGAGTAAAATGCACTATTAAACTTCTAGGGTGGGGCAATCAGAGACCCGATTAGATCATTTTATATTATGGTTAATTTAACAATTCAGCGAAATTCTATCACATTTGTTCAATTTACGTCGTTCCTATTTCAGATAGCATACTGGGCTGGGCGGCATCCTAAAGCGCGTGGAATGGCGAGTAAAACGCACTATTAAACTTCTAGGGTAGGGCGAACAAAGACCTGATTAGATCATTTTACATTAAGGTTAATATAAGAATTCAGGGAAATTCTATCACATTTGTTCAATTTACGTCGCTCCTATTTCAGTTAGCTTATTGGGCTAAGCGGAATCTCAAAGCGCATGAAATGACGAGTGAAATGCACTATTAATCTTCTAGGGTAGGGTGAACAGAGACCCGATTAGATCATTTTACATTAAGGTTAATATAAGAATTCAGCGAGATTCTCTCACATTTGTTCAATTTACGTCGCTAATATTTCAGATAGCGTATTGGACTAAGCGGCACCTTAAAGCGCATGAAATGGCGAGCCAAATGCACTATTAAACATCTAGGATAAGGCAAACAGAGACCCGATTAGATCATTTTATATTACGGTTAATATAAGAATTGAGCGTAATTCTGTGACATTTGTTCAACTTACGTAGCTCCTATTTCAGATAGCGTACTGGGCTAGGCGGCAACTTAAAGCGCGTGGAATGGCGAGTAAAATGCACTACTAAACTTCTGGGGTAGGGCAATCAGAGACCCGATTACATCATTTTATATTTTGGTTAATATAAGAATTCAGCGAAATTCTATCACATTTGTTCAATTTACGTCGCTCCTATTTCAGATAGCGTACTGCGCTAGGCGGCATCTTGAAGCGCGTGGAAGGGCGAGTAAAATGCACTACTAAACTTCTATGATAGGGCAATCAGAGTCCCGATTAGATCATTTTATATTTTGTTTACTATAACATTTCAGGGAAATTCTATCACATTTGTTCAATTTACGTCGCTCCAATTTCAGATAGCGTATTGGGCGAAGCGGCATCTCAAAGCGCAAGAAATGGCGAGTAAAATGCACTATTAAACTTCTAGGGTAGGGCACATAGGGACCCGATTAGATCATTCTATATTATGGTTAATTTAAGAATTCAGCGAAATCCTATCACATTTGTTCAATTTACGTCGTTCCTATTTCAGATAGCATACTGGGCTGGGCGGCATCTTAAAGCGCGTGGAATGGCGAGTAAAACGCACTATTAAACTTCTAGGGTAGGGCGAACAGAGACCCGAATAGATCATTTTATATTACGGTTAATATAAGAATTCAGCGTAATTCTATCACATGTGTTCAGCTTACGTCGCTCCTATTTCAGAAAGCGTACTGGGCTAAGCGGCATCTCAAAGCGCATGAAATGGCTCGTAAAATGCACTATTAAACTTCTAGGGTAGGGCAAACAGAGACCCGATTAGATCATTTCATATTATGGTTAATTTATGAATTCAGCGAAATTCTATCACATTTGTTCAATTTACGTCACTCCTATTGCAGATAACGTATTCGGCTAAGCGGCATCTCAAAGCGCATGAAATGGCGAGTAAAATGCAGTATTAAACTTCTAGGGTAAGGCAAACAGAGCCCCGATTAGATCTTTTTATATTACGGTTAATATAAGAATTCAGCGTAATTCTATCACATTTGTTCAACATACGTCGCTCCTATTTCAGATAGTGTACTTGCCTAGGCGGCATCTTAAAGCGCGTGGAAGGGCCAGTAAAATGTACTACTAAACTACTATGATAGGGCAATCAGAGAGCCGATTAGATCATTTTATATTTTGGTTAATATAAGAATTCAGCGAAATTCTATCACATTTGTTCAATTTACGTCGCTGATATTTCAGATAGCGTATTGGGCTAAGCGGCATCTCAAAGCGCAAGAAATGGCGAGTAAAACGCACTATTAAACTTCTAGGGTAGGGCAAACAGACGCCCGATAAGATCATTTTATATTATGGTTAATTCAAGAATTCAGCGAAACTCTATCACATTTGTTCAATTTACGTCGCTCCTATTTCAGATAGCGTATTGGGCTAAGCGGCGTCTCAACGCGCATGAAATGGCGAGTAAAATGCACTATTAAACTTCTAGGATCAGGCAAACAGAGACCCGATTAGATCATTTTATATTACGGTTAATATAAGAATTCAGCGTAATTCTATCACATTTGTTCCACTTACGTCGCTCCTATTTCAGATAGCGTATTGGGCTAAGCGGTATCTCAAAGCGCATGGATTGACGAGTGAAATGCACTATTAAACTTCTAGGGTAGGGCGAACAGAGACCCGAATAGATCATTTTATATTACGGTTAATATAAGAATTCAGCGTAATTCTATCACATGTGTTCAGCTTACGTCGCTCCTATTTCAGAAAGCGTACTGGGCTAGGCGGCATCTCAAAGCGCGTGGAAGGGCGAGTAAAATGCACTACTAAAATTCTGTGATAGGACAATCAGAGTCCCGATTAGATCATTTTATATTTTGTTTACTATAAGATTTCAGGGAAATTCTATCACATTTGTTCAATTTACGTCGCTCCTATTTCAGATAGCGTATTGGGCTAAGCGGCATCTCAAAGCGCATGAAATGGCGAATAAAATGCACTATTAAACTTCTAGGCTAGGGCGAACAGAGACCTGATTAGATCATTTTACATTATGGTTAATAAAAGAATTCAGCGAAATTCTCTCACATTTGTTCAATTTACGTCGCTGAAATTTCAGATACCGTATTGGGCTAAGCGGCTTCTCTATGCGCAAGAAATGGCGAGTAAAATGCACTATTAAACTTCTAGGGTAGGGCAAACAGAGACCCGATTAGATCATTTCATATTATGGTTAATTTATGAATTCAGCGAAATTCTATCACATTTGTTCAATTTACGTCGCTCCTATTGCAGATTGCGTATTGGGCTAAGCGGCACCTCAAAGCGCATGAAATGGCGAATAAAATGCACTATTAAACTTCTAGGCTAGGGCGAACAGAGACCTGATTAGATCATTTTACATTATGGTTAATAAAAGAATTCATCGAAATTCTATCACATTTGTTCAATTTACATCGCTCCTATTTCAGATAGCGTAATGGGCTGAGCGGCATCTCAAAGCGCATGAAATGACGAGTGAAATGCACTTTTAATCTTCTAGGGTAGGGCGAACAGAGACACGATTAGAACATTTTACATTAAGGATAATATAAGAATTCAACGAAATTCTCTCACATTTGTTCAATTTACGTCGCTGATATTTCAGATAGCGTATTGGGCTAAGCGGCATCTCAAAGCGCAAGAAATGTCGAGTAAAATGCACTATTAAACTTCTAGGGTAGGGCAAACAGAGACCCGAATAGATCATTTCATATTATGGTTAATTTATGAATTCAGCGAAATTCTATCACATTTGTTCAATTTACGTCGCTCCAATTTCAGATAGCGTATTGGGCGAAGCGGCATCTCAAAGCGCAAGAAATGGCGAGTAAAATGCACTATTAAACTTCTAGGGTAGGTCACATAGAGACCCGATTAGATCATTCTATATTATGGTTAATTTAAGAATTCAGCGAAATCCTATCACATTTGTTCAATTTACGTCGCTAATATTTCAGATAGCGTATTGGGCTAAACGGCATCTCAAAGTGCATAGAATGTCGAGTGAAATGCACTATTAAACTTCTAGGGTAGGGCGAACAGAGACCCGAATAGATCATTTTATATTACGGTTAATATAAGAATTCAGCGTAATTCTATCACATTTGTTCAACTAACGTCGCTCCTATTTCAGATAGCGTACTGCGCTAGGCGGCATCTTGAAGCGCGCGGAAGGGCGAGTAAAATGCACTACTAAACTTCTATGATAGGGCAATCAGAGTCCCGATTAGATCATTTTATATTTTGTTCAATATAAGATTTCAGGGAAATTCTATCACATTTGTTCAATTTACGTCGCTCCAATTTCAGATAGCGTATTGGGCGAAGCGGCATCTCAAAGCGCAAGAAATGGCGAGTAAAATGCACTATTAAACTTCTAGGGTAGGGCACATAGGGACCCGATTAGATCATTCTATATTATGGTTAATTTAAGAATTCAGCGAAATCCTATCACATTTGTTCAATTTACGTCGTTCCTATTTCAGATAGCATACTGGGCTGGACGGCATCTTAAAGCGCGTGGAATGGCGAGTAAAACGCACTATTAAACTTCTAGGGTAGGGCGAACAAAGACCCGATTAGATCATTTTACATTAAGGTTAATATAAGAATTCAGGGAAATTCTATCACATTTGTTCAATTTACGTCGCTCCTATTTCAGTTAGCTTATTGGGCTAAGCGGAATCTCAAAGCGCATGAAATGGCGAGTAAAATGCACTATTAAACTTCTAGGGTAGGGCAAACAGAGACCCGATTAGATCATTTTATATTATGGTTAATTTAACAATTCAGCGAAATTCTATCACATTTGTTCAATTTACGTCACTCCTATTTCAGATAGCGTAGTGGGCTAAGCGGCATCTCAAAGCGCATGAAATGGCGAGTAAAATGCACTATTAAACTTCTAGGATAAGGCAAACAGAGACCCGATTAGATCATTTTGTATTACGGTTAATATAAGAATTCAGCGTAATTCTGTCACATTTGTTCAAGTTACGTAGCTCCTATTTCAGATAGCGTACTGGGCTAGGCGGCAACTTAAAGCGCGTGGAATGGCGAGTAAAATGCACTATTAAACTTCTATGATAGGGCAATCAGAGACCCGATTAGATCATTTTATATTTTGTTCAATATAAGATTTCAGGGAAATTCTATCACATTTGTACAATTTACATCGCTCCTATTTCAGATAGCGTATTGGGCTAAGCGGCATCTTAAAGCGCGTGGAATGGCGAGTAAAATGCACTCTTAAACTTCTATGATAGGGCAATCAGAGACCCGATTAGATCATTTTATATTTTGGTTAATATAAGAATTCAGCGAAATTCTACCACATTTGTTCAATGTACGTCGCTCCTATTTCAGATAGCGTACTGGGCTAAGCGGCAGCTCAAAGCGCATGAAATGACGAGTGAAATGCACTATTAAACTTCTAGGGTAGGGCGAACAGAGACCCGATTAGATCATTTTACATTAAGGTTAATATAAGTATTCAGGGAAATTCTATCACATTTGTTCAATTTACGTCGCTCCAATTTCAGATAGCGTATTGGGCTAAGCGGCATCTCAAAGCGAATGAAATGTCGAGAGAAATGCACAATTAAACTTCTTGGGTAGGGCGAACAGAGAGCCGATTACAACATTTTATATTATGGTTAATTTAAGAATTCGGCAAAATTCTATCACATTTGTTCAATTTACGTCGCTCCTATTTCAGATAGCGTACTGGGCTAGGCGGCATATTAAAGCGCGTGGAATGGCGAGTAAAATGCACTATTAAACTTCTATGATAGGGCAATCAGAGACCCGATTAGATCATTTTATATGTTGGTTAATATAAGAATTCAGCGAAAGTCTATCACATTTGTTCCATTTACGTCGCTCCTATTTCAGATAGCGTATTGGACTAAGCGGCATCTTGAAGCGCGTGGAATCGCGATTGAAATGCACTATTAAACTTCTATGATAGGGCAATCAGAGACTCGATTAGATCATTTTATATTTTGGTTAATACAAGAATTCAGGGAAATTCTATCACATTTGTTCAATTTACGTCGCTCCTATTTCAGATAGCATATTGGGCTAAGCGGAATCTCAAAGCGCATGAAATCATGAGTGAAATGCACTATTAAACTTCAAGGGCAGGGCGAACAGAGACCCGATTAGATCATTTCATATTATGGTTTATTTAAGAATTCAAAAAAATTCTATCACATTCGTACAATTTACGTGGCTCCCACTTCAGATAGCTTATTGGGCTGAGCGGCATCTCAAAGCGCAAGAAATGGCGAGTAAAATGAACTATTAAACTTCTAGGATAAGGCAACAAGAGACCCGATTAGATCATTTTATATTACGGTTAATATAAGAATGCAGCGTAATTCTATCACATTTGTTCAATTTACGTCGCTCCTATTTCAGATAGCGTACTGGGCTAGGCGGCATATTAAAGCGCGTGGAATGGCGATTGAAATGCACTATTAAACTTCCAGGGTAGGGCAAACAGAGACCCGATTAGATCATTTTATATTATGGTTAATATAAGAATTCAGCGAAATTCTATCACATTTGTTCAATTTACGTCGCTCCTATGTCAGATAGCGTATTGGGCTAAGCGGCATCTCAAAGCGCATGAAACGGCGAGTAAAATGCACTATTAAACTTCTAGTGTAGGGCAATCAGAGACCCGATTAGATCATTTTATATTATGGTTAAGTTAAGAATTCAGCAAAATTCTATCACATTTGTTCAACTTACGTCGCTCCTATTTCAGATAGCGTACTGTGCTAGGCGGCACCTTAAAGCGCGTGGAATGACGAGTAAAATACACTATTAAACTTCTATGATAGGGCAATCAGGGACCCGATTAGATCATTTTATATTTTGGTGAATATAAGAATTCAGCGAAATTCTACCACATTTGTTCAATTTACGTCGCTCCTATTTCAGATAGCTTATTGGGCTAAGCGGCATCACAAAGCGCATGAAATGACGAGTGAAATGCACTTTTAAACTTCTAGGGTAGGGCAAACAGAGACCCGATTAGATCATTTTATATTGCGGTTAATATAAGAATTCTGCGTAACTCTGTCACATTTGTTCAATTTACGTCGCTCGTATTTCAGATAGCTTATTGGGCTAAGCGGCATCTCAAAGCGCATGAAATGGCGAGTGAAATGCACTATTAAACTTCTAGGGTAGGGCGAACAAAGACCCGATTACATCATTTTACCTTAAGGTTAATATAAGAATTCAGCGAAATTCTATCACATTTGTTCAATTTACGTCGCTCCTATTTCATATAGCGTATTGGGCTAAGCGGCATCTCAAAGCGCATGAAATGACGAGTGAAATGCACTATTAATCGTCTAGGGTAGGGCGAACAGAGACCCGATTAGATCATTTTACATTAAGATTAGTATAAGAATTCAGCGAGATTCTCTCACATTTGCTCAATTTACGTCACTCCTATTTCAGATAGCGTATTGGGCTAAGCGGCATCTCAAAGCGCATGAAATGGCGAGTACAATGCACTATTAAACTTCTAGGATAAGGCAAACAGTGACCCGATTAGATCATTTTATATTACGGTTTATATAAGAATTCAGCGTAATTCTGTCACATTTGTTCAAGTTACGTAGCTCTTATTTCAGATAGCGTACTGGGCTAGGCGGCAACTTAAAGCGCGTGGAATGGCGAGTAAAATGCACTTTTAAACTTCTATGATAGGGCAATCAGAGACCTGATTAGATCATTTTATATTTTGGTTAATATAAGAATTCAGCGAAATTCTACCACATTTGTTCAATTTACGTCGCTCCTATTGCAGATAGCGTATTGGGCTAAGCGGCATCTCAAAGCGCATGAAATGACGAGTGAAATGCACTGTTAAACTTCTAGGGTAGGGCAAACAGAGACCCGATTAGATCATTTCATATTATGGTTTATTTAAGAATTCAAAAAAATTCTATCACATTCGTACAATTTACGTGGCTCCTACTTCAGATAGCTTATTGGGCTCAGCGGCATCTCAAAGCGCATGAAATGACGAGTGAAATGCACTTTTAAACTTCTAGGGTAGGGCAAACAGAGACCCGATTAGATCATTTTATATTGCGGTTAATATAAGAATTCTACGTAACTCTGTCACATTTGTTCAATTTACGTCGCTCCTATTTCATATAGCGTATTGGGCTAAGCGGCATCTGAAAGCGCATGAAATGGCGAGTAAAATGCACTGTTAAACTTCTAGGGTAGGGCAAACAGAGACCCGATTAGATCATTTCATATTATGGTTAATATAAGAATTCAGCGAAATTGTATCACATTTGTTCAATTTACGTCGCTCCTATTTCAGATAGCGTAATGGGCTAAGCGGCATCTCAAAGCGCATGAAATGACGAGTGAAATGCACTATTAGACTTCTATGGTAGGGCGAACAGAAACCCGATTAGATCATTTTACATTAAGGTTAATATAAGAATTCAGGAAAATTCTATCACATTTGTTCAATTTACGTCGCTCCTATTTCAGATAGCCTATTGCGCTAAGCGGCATCTCAAAGCGCATGAAATGACGAGTGAAATGCACTATAAGTCTTCTATGGTAGGGCGAACAGAGACCCGATTAGATCATTTTACATTAAGGTTAATATAAGAATTCAGGGAGATTCTATCACATTTGTTCAATTTACGTCGCTCCTGTTTCAGATAGCGTACTGGGCTAAGCGGCATCTCGAAGCGCATGAAATGGCGAGTAGAATGCACTGTTAAATTTCCAGGGTAGTGCAAACAGAGACCCGATTAGATCATTTTATATTATGGTTCATTTAAGAATTGAGCAAAATTCTATCACATTTGTTCAATTTACGTCCTTCCTATTTCAGATAGCGTACCTGGCTATGCGGCATCTTAAAGCGCGTGGAATGGCGACTGAAATCCACTATTAAACTTCTATGATAGGGCAATCAGAGACCCGATTAGATCATTTTATATTTTGGTTAATACAAGAATTCAGCGAAATTCTATCACATTTGTTCAATTTACGTCGCACCTATTTCAGACAGCGTACTGGGCTAGGCGGCATCTTAAAGCGCGTGGAATGGCGGGTAAAATGCACTATTAAACTTCTAGGATAAGACAAACAGAGACCCGATTAGATCATTTTATATTACGGTTAATATAAGAATTCAGCGTAATTCTATCACATTTGTTCAATTTACGTCGCTCCTCTTTCAGATAGCGTATTGGGCTAAGCGGCATCTCAAAGCGCATGAAATGACGAGTGAAATGCACTGTTAAACTTCTAGGGTAGGGCAAACAGAGACCCGATTAGATCATTTTATATTATGGTTAATTTAAGAATTCTGCAAAATTCTATCACATTTGTTCAATTTACGTCGCTCCTCTTTCAGATAGCGTATTGGGCTAAGCGGCATCTCAAAGCGCATGAAATGACGAGTGAAATGCACTGTTAAACTTCTAGGGTAGGGCGAACAAAGACCCGATTAGATCATTTTACATTAAGGTTAATATAAGAATTCAGGGAAATTCTATCACATTTGTTCAATTTACGTCGCTCCTATTTCAGTTAGCTTATTGGGCTAAGCGGAATATCAAAGCGCATGAAATGGCGAGTAAAATGCACTGTTAAACTTCTAGGGTAGGGCAAACAGAGACCCGATTAGATCATTTCATATTATGGTTAATATAAGAATTCAGCGAAATTGTATCACATTTGTTCAATTTACGTCGCTCCTATTTCATATAGCGTATTGGGCTAAGCGGCATCTGAAAGCGCATGAAATGGCGAGTAAAATGCACTGTTAAACTTCTAGGGTAGGGCAAACAGAGACCCGACTAGATCATTTTATATTTTGGTTATTATAAGAATTTAGCGAAATTCTATCACATTTGTTCAATTTACGTCGCTCCTATTTCAGATAGCGCATTGTGCTAAGCGGCATCTGAAAGGGCATGAAATGGCGAGTAAAATGCACTATTAAACTTCTAGGGTAAGGCAAACAGAGACCCGATTAGATCATTTTATATTACGGTTAATATAAGAATTCAGCGTAATTCTATCACATTTCTTCAACTTACGTCGCTCCTATTTCAGATAGCGTACTGGGCTATGCGGCATCTTAAAGCGCGTGGAATGGCGAGTAAAATGCACTATTAAACTTCTATGATAGGGCAATCAGAGACCTGATTAAATCATTTTATATTTTGGTTAATATAAGAATTCAGCGAAACTGTATCACATTTGTTCAATTTACGTCGCTCCTATTTCAGATAGCTTATTGGGCTAAGCGGCATCTTAAAGCGCGTGGAATGGCGATTGAAATGCACTATTAAACTTCTATGATAGGGCAATCAGAGACTCGATTAGATCATTTTATATTTTGGTTAATACAAGAATTCAGGGAAATTCTATCACATTTGTTCAATTTACGTCGCTCCTATTTCAAATAGCTTATTGGGCTAAGCGGAATCTCAAAGCGCATGAAATGGCGAGTAAAATGCATTATTAAATTTCTTGGGTAGGGCAAACAGAGACCCGATTAGATCATTTTATATTATGGTTAATATAAGAATTCAGCGAAATTGTATCACATTTGTTCAATTTACGTCGCTCCTATTTCAGATAGCGTAATGGGCTAAGCGGCATCTCAAAGCGCATGAAATGACGAGTGAAATGCACTATTAGACTTCTATGGTAGGGCGAACAGAAACCCGATTAGATCATTTTACATTAAGGTTAATATAAGAATTCAGGAAAATTCTATCACATTTGTTCAATTTACGTCGCTCCTATTTCAGATAGCGTACTGGGATAGACGGCATCTTAAAGCGCGTGGAATGGCGAGTAAAATGCACTATTAAACTTCTATGATAGGGCAAACAGAGAGTCGATTAGATCATTTTACATTAATGTTAATATAGGTATTCAGGGAAATTCTATCACATTTGTTCAATTTACGTCGCTCCTATTTCAGATAGCCTATTGCGCTAAGCGGCATCTCAAAGCGCATGAAATGACGAGTGAAATGCACTATAAGTCTTCTATGGTAGGGCGAACAGAGACCCGATTAGATCATTTTACATTAAGGTTAATATAAGAATTCAGGAAAATTCTATCACATTTGTTCAATTTACGTCGCTCCTATTTCAGATAGTGTATTGGGCTAAGCGGCATCTCAAAGCGCATGAAATGCGAGTAAAATGCACTGTTAAACTTCTAGGGTAGGGCAAACAGAGACCCGATTAGATCATTTTATATTATGGTTAATTTAAGAATTCAGCAAAATTCTAACACATTTGTTCAATTTACGTCGTTCCTATTTCAGATAGCGTAATGGGCAAAGCGGCATCTCAAAGCGCATAAAATGACGAGTGACATGCACTATTAGACTTCTATGGTAGGGCGAACAGAGACCCGATTAGATCATTTTACATTAAGGTTAATATAAGAATTCAGCGAAATTGTATCACATTTGTTCAATTTACGTCGCTCCTATTTCAGATAGCTTATTGGGCTAAGCGGAATCTCAAAGCGCATGAAATCATGAGTGAAATGCACTATTAAACTTCTAGGGCAGGGCGAACAGAGACCCGATTAGATCATTTTACATTAAGGTTAATATAAGAATTCAGGGAAATTCTATCACATTTGTTCAATTTACGTTGCTCCTAGTTCAGATAGCTTATTGGGCTAAGCGGCATTTCAAAGCGCATGAAATGACGAGTGAAATGCACTATCAAACTTCTATGATAGGGCCATCAGAGACCCGATTAGATCATTTTATATTTTGGTTAATACAAGAATTCAGCGAAATTCTATCACATTTGTTCAATTTACGTCGCTCTTATTTCAGATTGCTTATTGGGCTAAGCGGCATCTAAAAGCACATGAAATGACGAGTGAAATGCACTGTTAAACGTCTAGGGTAGAGCAAACAGAGACCCGATTAGATCATATTATATTATGGTTAATTTAAGAATTCAGCAATATTCTATCACATTTGTCCAATTTACGTCGTTCCTATTTCAGATAGCGTACTGGGCTAGGCGGCATCTTAAAGCGCGTGGAATGGCGAGTAAAATGCTCCACTATACTTCTATGATAGGGCAATCAGAGACCCGACTAGATCATTTTATATTTTGGTTAATATAAGAATTCAGGAAAATTCTATCAAATTTGTTCAATTTACATCGCTCCTATTTCAGATAGCTTATTGGGCTAAGCGGCATCTCAAAGCGCATGAAATCATGAGTGAAATGCACTATTAAACTCCTAGGGCAGGGCGAACAGAGACCCGATTAGATCATTTTACATTAAGGTTAATATAAGAATTCAGGGAAATTCTATCACATTTGTTCAATTTACGTCGCTCCAATTTCAGATAGCTTAATGGGCTAAGCGGCATCTCAAAGCGCATGAAATGACGAGTAAAATTCACTCTTAAACTTCTATGATAGGGCAAACAGAGCCCCGAGTAGGTCATTTTATATTTAGGTTAATATAAGAATTCAGAGAAATTCTATCACATTTGTTCAACATACGTCGCTCCTATTTCAGATAGCGTACTGCGCTAGGCGACATCTTAAAGCGAGTGGATTGGCGAGAAAATGCACTATTAAACTTCTAGGGTAGGGCAAACAGAGACCCGATTAGAACATTTTCCATTAAGATTAATATATGAAGTCAGCGAAATTCTATCACATTTGTGCAATTTACGTCGCTCCTATTTCAGACAGCGTTCTGGGCTAGGCGGCATCTTAAAGCGCGTGGAACGGCGAGTAAAATGCACTACTAACCTTCTATGATAGGGCAATCAGAGACAGGATTAGATCATTTTATATTTTGATTAATATAAGATTTCAGGGAAATTCTATCACATTTGTTCAATTTACGTCGCTCCTATTTCAGATAGCGTGTTGGGCTAAGCAGAATCTCAAAGCGCATCAAATGACGATTGAAATGCACTGTTAAACGTCTAGGGTAGGGCAAACAGAGACCCGATTAGATCATTTTATATTAAGGTTAATATAAGAATTCAGCAATATTCTATCACATTTGTTCAATTTACGTCGCTCCTATTTCAGATAGCGTAATGGGCTAAGCGGCATCTCAAAGCGCATGAAATGACGAGTGAAATGCACTATTAGTCTCCTATGGTAGGGCGAACAGGGCCCGATTAGATCATTTTACAATAAGGTTAATATAAGATTTCAGGGAAATTCTATCACATTTGTTCAATTTACGTCGCTCCTATTTCAGATAGCGTATTGGGCTAAGCGGCATCTCGAAGCGCATGAAATGGCGAGTAAAATGCACTGTTAAACTTCTAGGGTAAGGCAAACAGACCCCGATTAGATCATTTTATATTACGGTTAATATAAGAATTCAGCGTAATTCTATCACATTTGTACAATTTACGTCGCTCCTATTTCAGATAGCGTACTGGGCTAGACGGCATCTGAAAGCGCGTGGAAGGGCGAGTAAAATGCACTACTAAACTTCTATGATAGGGCAATCAGAGACCCGATTAGATCATTTTATATTTTGGTTAATATAAGAATTCAGCGAAATTCTATCACATTTATTCAATTTCCGTCGCTCCTATTTCAGATAGCGTATTCGGCTAAGCGGCATCTCAAAGCGCATGAAATGGCGAATAAAATGCACTATTAAGCTTCTACGCCTAGGGCGAACAGAGACCCGATTAGATCATTTAACATTATGGTTAATAAAAGAATTCAGCGAAATTCTATCACATTTGTTCAATTTACGTCGCTCCTATTGCAGATAGCGTATTGGGCTAAGTGGCATCTCAAAGCGCATGCAATGGCGAGTAAAATGCACTGTTAAACTTCTAGGGTAGGGCAAACAGAGACCCGATTAGATCATTTCATATTACGGTTTATTTAAGAATTCAGAAAAATTCTATCACATTTGTTCAATTTATGTCGCTCCTATTCCAGATAGCTTTTTGGGCTAAGCGGCATTTTAATGCGCATGAAATGACGAGTGAAATGCACTAGTAATCTTCTAGGGTAGGGCGAACAGATACCCGATTAGATCATTTTATATTACGGTTTATATGAGAATTCAGCGTAATTCTATCACATTTGTT
>CAKAJE020001310.1:0-25980 GCA_916610135.2 Macropis europaea | reverse complement strand
AATATTATGGTTAATTTAAGAATTCAGGGAAAGTATATCACATTTGTTCAATTTACGTCGTTCCTATTTCAGATAGCGTATTGGGCTAAGCGGCATATCAAAGCGCATGACATGGCGAGCAAAATGCACTATTAAACTTCTAGGGTAGGGCAAACAGAGACCCGATTAGATCATTTTAAATTATGGTTAATTTAAGAATTCAGGGAAGGTCTATCACATTTGTTCAATTTACGTCGCTCCTATTTCAGATAGCGTATTGGGCTAAGCGGCATCTCAAAGCGCATGAAATGACGAGTAAAATGCATTATTAAACTTCTAGGGTAGGGCAAACAGAGACCCGATTAGATCATTTTATATTATGGTTAATTTAAGAATTCTGCGAAATTCTATCACATTTGTTCAATTAACGTCGCTCCTATTTCAGATAGCGTACTGTGCTAGGCGGCATCTTAAAGCGCGTGGAATGGCGAGTAAAATGCACTATTAAACTTCTATGATAGGGCAATCAGAGACCCGATTAGATCATTTTATATTTTGGTTAATATAAGAATTCGGCGAAATTCTATCACATATGTTCAATTTACGTCGCTCCTATTTCAGATAGCGTATTGGGCTAAGCGGCATCTCAAAACGCATGACGTGGCGAGCAAAATGCACTATTAAACTTCTAGGGTAGGGCAAACAGAGACCCGATTAGATCATTTTATATTATGGTTAATTTAAGAATTCAGGGAAAGTCTATCACATTTGTTCAATTTACGTCGCTCCTATTTCAGATAGCGTATTGGGCTCAGCGGCATATCAAAGCGCATGACATGGCGACCAAAATGCACTATTAAACTTCTAGGGTAGGGCAAACAGAGACCCGATTAGATAATTTTAAATTATGGTTAATTTAAGAATTCAGGGAAAGTCTATCACATTTGTTCAATTTACGTCGCTCCTGTTTCAGATAGCGTGTTGGGCTGAGCGGCATCTCAAAGCGCACGAAATGACGAGCGAAATGCACTATTAAACTTCACGGGTAGGGCGAACAGAGACCCGATTAGATCATTTTACATTAAGGTTAATATAAGAATTCAGGGAAATTCTTTCACATTTGTTCAATTTACGTCGCTCCTATTTCAGATAGCGTACTGGACTAGGCGGCATCTTAAAAAGCGTGGAATGGAGAGTAAAATGCACTATTAAACTTCTATGATAGGGCAATCAGAGACTTGATTAGATCATTTTATATTTTGGTTAATATATGAATTCGGCGAAATTCTATCACATTTGTTCAATTTACGTCGCTCCAATCTCAGATAGCGTATTGGACTAAGCGGCATCTCAAAGCGTATGAAATGACGAGTGAAATGGACTATTAAACTTCTAGGGTAGGGCGAACAGAGACCCGACTAGATCATTTCACATTAATGTTAATATAAGAATTCAGGGAAATTCTCTCACATTTGTTCAATTTACGGCGCTCCTATTTCAGATAGCGTAATGGGCTAAACGGCATCTCAATGCGCATGAAATGGCGAGTAAAATGCTCTATTAAACTTCTAGGGTATGGCAAACAGAGACCCGAATAGATCATTTTATATTATGGTTATTTTAAGAATTCTGCGAAATTCTATCACATTTGTTCAATTAACGTCGCTCCTATTTCAGATAGCGTACTGGTCTAGGCGGCATCTTAAAGCGCGTGGAATGGCGAGTAAAATGCACTATTAAACTTCTATGATAGGGCAATCAGAGACCCGATTAGATCATTTTATATTTTGGTTAATATAAGAATTCGGCGAAATTCTATCACATTTGATCAATTTACGTCGCTCCTATTTCAGATAGCGTATTGGGCTAACCGGCATCTCAAAGCGCATGACATGGCGAGTAAAATGCACTATTAAACTTCTAGGGTAGGGCAAACAGAAACCCGATTAGATCGTTTTATATTATGATTAATTTAAGAATTCAGCAAAATTCTATCACAATTGTACAATTTACGTCGTTCCTATTTCAGATAGCGTACTGGGCTAGGCGGCATCTTAAAGCGCGTGGAATGGCGGGTAAAATGCACTATTAAACTTCTATGATAGGGCAATCAGAGACCCGATTAGATCATTTTATATTTTGGTTAATATAAGAATTCAGCGAAATTCTATCACATTTGTTCAATTAACGTCGCTCCTATTTCAGATAGCGTAGTGGGCTAGGCGGCATCTTAAAGCGCGTGGAATGGGGAGGAAAATATACTATTCAACTTCTATGATAGGGCAATCAGAGACCCGATTAGATCATTTTACATTAAGGTTAATATAAGAATTCAGGGAAATTCTATCACATATGTTCAATTTACGTCGCTCCTATTTCAGATAGCGTACTGGACTAGGCGGAATCTTAAAAGGCGTGGAATGGACAGTAAAATGCACTATTATACTTCTATGATTGGGCAATCAGAGACCTGATTAGATCATTTAATATTTTGGTTAATATAAGAATTCGGCGAAATTCTATCACATTTGTTCAATTTACGTCGCTCCTATTTCAGATAGCGTATTGGGCTAAGCGGCATCTCAAAGCGCAGGACATGGCGAGCAAAATGCACTATTAAACTTCTAGGGTAGGGCAAACAGAGACCCGATTAGATCATTTTGTATTATGGTTAATTTAAGAATACAGGGAAATTCTATCACATTTGTTCAATTTACGCCGCTCCTATTTCAGATAGCGTATTGGGCTAAGCGGCATCTCAAAGCGCATGAAATGACGAGTGAGATGCACTATTAAACTACCAGGGTAGAGCGAACAGAGACCCGATTAGATCATTTTACATTAAGGTTAATATAAGAATTCAGGGAAATTCTATCACATTTGTTCAATTTACGACGCTCCAATTTCAGATAGCGTATTGGGCTAAGCGGCATCTCAAAGCGCATGAAATGACGAGTGAAATGCACTATTAAACTTCCAGGGTAGAGCGAACAGAGACCCGATTAGATCATTTTATATTATGGTTAATTTAAGAATTCAGGGAAATTCTATCACATTTGTTCTATTTACATCGCTCCTATTTCAGACAGCGTGTTGGGCTAAGCGGCATATCAAAGCGCATGAAATAACGAGTAAAATGCATTATTAAACTTCTAGGGTAGGGCAAACAGAGACCCGATTAGATCATTTTATATTATGGTTAATTTTAGAGTTCTGCGAAATTCTATCACATTTGTTCAATTAACGTCGCTCCTATTTTAGATAGCGTATTGGGCTAAGCGGCATCTCAAAGCGCATGACATGGCGAGCAAAATGCACTATTAAACTTCTAGGGTAGGGCAAACAGAGACCCGATTAGATCATTTTAAATTATGGTTAATTTAAGAATTCAGGGAGAGTCTGTCACATTTATTCAATTTACGTCGCTACTATTTCAGATAGCGTATTGGGCTAAGCGGCATCTCAAAGCGCATGGCATGGCGAGCAAAATGCACTATTAAACTTCTAGGGTAGGGCAAACAGAGACCCGATTAGAACATTTTATATTATTGTTAATTTTAGAATTCTGCGAAATTCTATCACATTTGTTCAATTAACGTCGCTCCTATTTCAGATAGCGTAGTGGGCTAGGCGGCATCTTAAAGCGCGTGGAATGGGGAGGAAAATATACTACTCAACTTCTATGATAGGGCAATCAGGGACCCGATTAGATCATTTTATATTCTGGTTAATATGAGAATTCAGCGAAATTCTGTCACATTTGTTCAATTTACGTCGCTCCTATTTCAGATAGCGTATTGGGCTAAGCGGCATCTCAAAGCGCATGGCATGGCGAGCAAAATGCACTATTAAACTTCTAGAGTAGGGCGAACAGAGACCCGATTAGATCATTTCACTTTAAGGTTAATATTAGAATTCAGGGATATTCTATCACATTTGTTCAATTAACGTCGCTCCTATTTCAGATAGCGTACTGGGCTAAGCGGCATCTCAAAGCGCATGAAATGGCGAATAAAATGCACTACTATACTTCTAGGGTAGGGCAAACAGAGACCCGATTAGATCATTTTATATTTTGGTTAATATAAGAATTCGGCGAAATTCTATCACATTTGTTCAATTTACGTCGCTCCTATTTCAGATAGCGTATTGGGCTAAGCGGCATCTCAAAGCGCATGACATGGCGAGCAAAATGCACTATTAAACTTCTAGGGTAGGGCAAACGGAGACCCAATTGGATCATTTTATATTATGGTTAATTTAAGAATTCAGGGAAATTCTATCACATTTGTTCAATTTACGTCGCTCCTATTTCAGATAGCGTATTGGGCTAAGCGGCATCTCAAAGCGCATGAAATGACGAGTGAAATGCACTATTAAACTTCTAGGGTAGGGCGAACAGAGACCCGATTAGATCATTTTACATTAAGGTTAATATAAGAATCCAGGGAAATTCTATCACATTTGTTCAATTTACGTCGCTCCCATTTCAGATAGCGTACTGGACTAGGCGGCATCTTAAAAGGCGTGGAATGGAGAGTAAAATGCACTATTAAACTTCTATGGTAGGGCAATCAGAGACCGGATTAGATCATTTTATATTTTGGTTAATACAAGAATTCGGCGAAATTCTATCACATTTGTTCAATTTACGTCGCTCCTATTTCAGATAGCGTATTGGGCTAAGCGGCATCTCAAAGCGCATGACATGGCGAGCAAAATGCACTATTAAACTTCTAGGGTAGGGCAAACAGAGACCCGATTAGATCATTTTATATTATGGTTAATTTAAGAATTCAGGGAAAGTCTATCACATTTGTTCAATTCACGTCGCTCCTATTTCAGATAGCGTACTGGGCTAGGCGGCATCTCAAGGCGCATGAAATGGGGAGTAAAATGCACTACTAAACTTCTAGGGTAAGGCAAACAGAGACCCGATTAGATCATTTTAAATTACGGTTAATATAAGAATTCAGGCAAATTCTATCACATTTGTTCAATTTACGTCGCTCCTATTTCAGATAGCCTACTGGGCTAGGCGACCTCTTAAAGCGCTTGGAGTGGCGAGTAAAATGCACTACTAACCTTCTATGATAGGGCAATCAGAAACCTGATTAGATCTTTCTATATTTTGTTTAATATAAGAATTCAGCGAAATTCTATCACATTTGTTCAATTTACGTCGCTCCTATTTCAGATAGCGAATTGGGCTAAGCGGCATCACAAAGCGTATGAAATGACGAGTGAAATGCACTATTAAACTTCTACGGTAGGGCGAACAGAGACCCGATTACATCATTTTACATTAAGGTTAATATAAGAATTCAAGGAAATTCTACCACATTTGTTCAATTTACGTCGCTCCTATTTCAGATAGCGTATTGGGCTATGCGGCATCATAAAGCGCGTGGAATGACGAGTCAAATGCACTACTAACCTTCTATAATAGGGCAATCACAGACCCGAATAGATCATATTATATTATGGATAATATAAGAATTCTGCATAATTCTATCACATTTGTTCAATTTACGTCGGTCCTGCTTCAGATGGCGTATTCGTCTAAGCGGTATCTTAAAGCGCATGAAATGTCGAGTAAAGTGCACTACTAAACTTCTAGGATGGGGCAATCAGAGACCCGATTAGATCGTCGTATATTATGGTTAATTTAAGCATTCATCGTAACTCTATCACATTTGTTTTATTTACGCAGCTCTAATTTCAGATCGCGTATTGGGATAGGGTGCACCTTAAAGCGCATGAAATGCCGAGTAAAATGCACTACTAAACTTCTAGGGTACGGCAAACAGAGACCCGATCAGATCACTGTATATTATGGTTATTTTAAGAATTCAGCGTAACTCTATCACACTCGTTCAATTTACGTAGCTCCAATTTCAGATAGCGTGTTGGGCTAAGCGGCACCATAAAGCGCATGAAATGACGAGTAAAATGCACTATTAAACTTCTATGATAGGGCAATCAGAGATCCGATTAGATCATTTTATATTACGGTTAATAGGGTAGGGCCAACTGAGAGCCGATTAGATCATTTTACATTTTGTTTAATATAAGAATTCTGCGAAATTCTATCACATTTGTTCAATTTACGTCGCTCCTATTTCAGATAGCGTAGTGGGCTAAGCGGCATCTCAAAGCGAATGAAATCGTGAGTGAAATGCTCTATCAAACTTCTATAGTAGGGCGAACGGAGAGCCGATTAGATCATTTTACATTATGGTTAATATAAGAATTCAGCGAAATTCTATCACATTTGTTCAATTTACGTCGCTCCTATTTCAGGTCGCCTATTGGGCTAAGCGGCATCCTAAAGCGTGTGGAATGTCGAGTGAAATGCACTATGAAACTTCTAGGGTGGGGCGAACAGAGACCCGATTATATCATTTTACATTATGGTTAATATAAGAATTCAGCGAAATTCTATCACATTTGTTCAATTTACGTCGATCCTATTTCAGATAGCGTATTGGGCAAAGCGGCATCTCATAGCGCATGAAATGGGGAGTAAAATGCACTATTAAACTTCTAGGGTAGGGCAACCAGAGACACGATTAGATCATTTTATATTATGGTTAATATAAGAATTCAGCGTAGTTCTATCACATTTGTTCACTTTACGTCGCTCCTATTTCAGATAGCGTATTGGGCTATGCGTCATCTCAAAGCACATGAAATGGCGAGTAAAATGCACTATTATTCTTCTAGGGTAGGGCAAACAGAGACCCGATTCGATCATTGTATATTATGGTTAATTTAAGAATTCAGCGAAATTCTATCACATTTGTTCAATTTACGTCGCTCCTAATTCAGATAGCGTATTGGGCAAAGCGGCATCTCAAAGCGCATGAAATGGTGAGTAAAATGCTCTATCAAACTTCTAGGGTAGGGCGAACAGAGAGCCGATTAGATCATTTTACATTATGGTTAATATAAGAATTCAGCGAAATTCTATCGCATTTGTTCAATTTACGTCGCTCCTATTTCAGATAGCGTACTGGGCCAAGCGGCATCTCAAAGCGCATGCAACGGCGAGAAAAATGCACTATTAAACTTCCAGGGAAGGGCTAACATAGACCCGATTAGATCATTTTATATTATGGTTAATTTAAGAATTCAGCGAAATTCTATCACACTTGTTCAATTTGCGTCGCTCCTGTTTCAGATAGCGTATTGGACTAAGCGGCATCTCAAAGCGCATGAAATGGCGAGTAAAATGCACTATTAAACTTCTAGGGTAAGGCAAACAGAGACCCCATTAGATCATTTTATATTCCGGTTAATATAAGAATTCAGCGTAATTCTATCACATTTGTTCAATTTAATTCGCTCCAATTTCAGATAGCGTATTGGGCTAAGCGGCATCTCAAAGCGCATGAAATGGCGAGTAAACTGCACCATCAAACTTCTAGGGTAGGGCGAACAGAGAGCCGATTAGATCATTTTACATTATGGTTAATATAAGAATTCAGCGAAATTCAATCACATTTGTTCAATTTACGTCGCTCCAATTTCAGATAGCGTATTGGGATAAGCGGCATCTCAACGCGCATGAAATGGCGAGTAAACTGCACTGTTAAACTTCTAGGGTACGGCAAACAGAGACCCGATTAGATCATTTTATATTACGGTTAATTTAAGAATTCAGCGAAATTCTATCACATTTGATCAATTTACGTCGCTCCTATTTCAGATAGCGTATTGGGCTAAGCGGCATCTCAAAGCGCATGAAATGGCGAGTAAAATGCACTACTAAACTTCTAGGGCAAGGCAAACAGAGACCAGATTAGTTCATTTTATATTACGGTTAACATAAGAATTCAGCGTAATTCTATCACATTTGTTCAATTGACGTCGCTCCTATTTCAGGTCGCCTACTGGGCTAGGCGGCATCCTAAAGCGTGTGTAATGTCGAGTGAAATGCACTATTAAACTTCTAGGGTGGGGCGAACAGAGACCCGATTATATCATTTTACATTATTGTTAATATAAGAATTCAGCGTAGTTCTATCACATTTGTTCAATTTACGTCGCTCCTATTTCAGATAGCGTATTGGGCTAAGCGGCATCTCAAAGCGCATGAAATGGTGTATAAAATGCTCTATCAAACTTCTAGGGCAGGGCGAACGGAGAGGCGATTAGATCATTTTACATAATGCTTAATATAAGAATTCAGCGAAATTCTATCACGTTTGTTCAATTTACGTCGCTCCTATTTCAGATAGCGTATTGGGCTAAGCGGCATCTCAAAGCGCATGAAATGGCGAGTAAATTGCACTATTAAACTTCTATGGTAGGGCAAACAGAGACCCGATTAGATCATTTTATATTACGGTTAACATAAGAATGCAGCGTAATTCTATCACATTTGTTCAATTGACGTCGCTCCTATTTCAGGTCGCCTACTGGGCTAGGCGGCATCCTAAAGCGTGTGTAATGTCGAGTGAAATGCACTATTAAACTTCTAGGGTGGGGCGAACAGAGACCCGATTATGTCATTTTACATTATTGTTAATATAAGAATTCAGCATAATTCTATCACATTTGTTCAATTTACGTCGCTCCTATTTCAGATAGCGTATTGGGCTAAGCGGCATCTCAAAGCGCATGAAATGGTGTATAAAATGCTCTATCAAACTTCTAGGGCAGGGCGAACGGAGAGGCGATTAGATCATTTTACATAATGGTTAATATAAGAATTCAGCGAAATTCTATCACGTTTGTTCAATTTACGTCGCTCCTATTTCAGATAGCGTATTGGGCTAAGCGGCATCTCAAAGCGCATGAAATGGCGAGTAAATTGCACTATTAAACTTCTATGGTAGGGCAAACAGAGACCCGATTAGATCATTTTACGTTACGGTTAATATAAGAATTCAGCGTAATTTTATCACATTTGTTCAATTTACGTCGCTCCTATTTCAGATAGCGTATTGGGCTAAGCAGCATCTCAAAACGCATGAAATGGCGAGTAAAATGCACTATTAAACTTCTAGTGTAAGGCAAACAGAGACCCGATAAGATCATTTTATATTACGGTTAATATAAGAATTCAGCGTAATTCTATCACATTTGTTCAATTTACGTCGTTCCTCACTCAGATCGCGTATTGGGCTAAGCGGCATCTCAAAGCGCATGAAATCGCGAGTGAAATGCTCTATCAAACTTCTATAGTAGGGCGAACGGAGAGCCGATTAGATCATTTTACATTATGGTTAATATAAGAATCCAGCGAAATTCTATCACATTTGTTCAATTTACGTCGCTCCTATTTCAGATAGCTTATTGGGCTAAGCGGCATCTCAAAGCGCATGAAATGGTGAGTAAAATGCTCTATCAAACTTCTAGGGTAGGGCGAACAGAGAGCCGATTAGATCATTTTACATTATAGTTAATATAAGAATTCAGCGAAATTCTATCACATTTGTCCAATTTCCGTCGCTCCTATTTCAGATAGCGTACTGGGACAAGCGGCATCTCAGAGCGCATGCAACGGCGAGTAAAATGCACTATTAAACTTCTAGGGTACGGCAACCAGAGACCCGATTAGATCATTTTATATTACGGTTAATTTAAGAATTCAGCGAAATTCTATCACATTTGTTCAATTTACGTCGCTCCTATTTCAAATAGCGTATTGGGCTAAGCAGCATCTCAAAACGCATGAAATGGCGAGTAAAATGCACTACTAAACTTCTAGGGCAAGGCAAACAGAGACCAGATTAGATCATTTTATATTACGGTTAACATAAGAATGCAGCGTAATTCTATCACATTTGTTCAATTGACGTCGCTCCTATTTCAGGTCGCCTACTGGGCTAGGCGGCATCCTAAAGCGTGTGTAATGTCGAGTGAAATGCACTATTAAACTTCTAGGGTGGGGCGAACAGAGACCCGATAATGTCATTTTACATTATTGTTAATATAAGAATTCAGCGTAATTCTATCACATTTGTTCAATTTACGTCGCTCCTATTTCAGATAGCGTATTGGGCTAAGCGGCATCTCAAAGCGCATGAAATGGTGTATAAAATGCTCTATCAAACTTCTAGGGCAGGGCGAACGGAGAGGCTACTAACCTTCTATGACAGGGCAATCAGAGAACCGATTAGATCATTTTACATTATGGTTAATATAAGAATTCAGCGAAATTCTATCACGTTTGTTCAATTTACGTCGCTCCTATTTCAGATAGCGTATTGGGCTAAGCTGCATCTTAAAGCGCATGAAATGGCGAGTAAAATGCACTACTAAACTTCGAGGTTAAGGCAAACAGAGACCCTATTAGATCATTTTCTATTACGGTTAATAGAAGAATTCAGATTAATTCTATCACATTTGTTCAATTTACGCCGCTCCTATTTCAGATAGCGTATTGGGCTAAGCGGCATCTCAACGCACATGAAATGGCGAGTAAATTGCACTATTAAACTTCAAGGGTACGGCAAGCAGAGACCCGATTAGATCATTTTATATTAGGGTTAACATAAGAATTCAGCGTAATTCTATCACATTTGTTCAATTGACGTCGCTCCTATTTCATGTCGCCTACTGGGCTAGGCGGCATCCTAAAGCGTATGCAATGTCGAGTGAAATGCACTATTAAACTTCTAGGGTGGGGCGAACAGAGACCCGATTATATCATTTTACATTATGGTTAATATAAGAATTCAGGGAAATTCTATCACATTTGTTCAATTTACGTCGCTCCTATTTCAGATAGCGTATTGGGCTAAGCGGCATCTAAAAGCGCATGAAATGGCGAGTATAATGCACTATTAAACTTCTAGGATAAGGCAAACAGAGACCCGATTAGATCATTTTATATTACGGTAAATATAAGAATGCAGCGTAATTCAATCACATTTGTTCGACTTACGTCGCTCCTATTTCAGATAGCGTACTGGGCTAGGCGGCACCTCAAAGCGCATGAAATGGCGAGTGAAATGCACTATTAGACTTCTATGGTAGGGCAAGCAGAGACCCGATTAGATCATTTTATATTATGGTTAATCTAAGAATTCAGCAAAATTCTATCACATTCGTTCAATTTAGGTCGCTCCTATTTCAGATAGCGTACTGGGCTAGGCGGCATCTTAAAGCGCGAGGAATGGCGAGTAAAATGCACTATTAAACTTCTAGGGTAGGGCAAACAGACACCCGATTAGATCATTTCATATTATAGTTAATTTAAGAATTCAGCGAAATTCTATCACATTTGTTCAATTTACGTCGCTCCTATTTCAGATAGCGTATTGGGCTAAGCGGCAACTCAAAGCGCATGAAATGGCGAGTAAAATGCACTATTAAACTTCTAGGGTAGGGCAAACAGAGACCCGATTAGATCATTTTATATTATGGTTAACTTAAGAATTCAGCAAAATTCTATCACATTTGTTCAATTTACGTCGCTCCTATTTCAGATAGCGTATTGGGCAAAGCGGCATCTCAAAGCGCATGAAATGACGAGTGAAATGCACTATTAGACTTCTATGGTGGGGCGAACAGAGACCCGATTAGATCATTTTACATTAAGGTTAATATAAGAATTCAGAGAAATTCTACCACATTTGTTCAATTTACGTCGCTCCTATTTCAGATAGCGTATTGGGATAAGCGGCATCTCAAAGCGGAAGAAATGTCGAGTAGAATGCACTAATAAACTTCTAGGGTAGGGCAAACAGAGACCCGATTAGATCATTTTATATTACGGTTAATATAAGAATTCAGAGTAATTCTATCACATTTGTTCAATTTACGTCGCCCCTATTTCAGATAGCGTATTGGGCTAAGCGGCATCTCAAAGCGCATGAAATGGCGAGTCAAATGCACTACTAAACTTCTATGATAGGGAAATCAGAGACCCGATTAGATTATTTTATATTTTGGTTAATATAATAATTCAGCGAAATTCTCTCACATTTGTTCAATTTACGTCGCTGATATTTCAGATAGCGTATTGGACTAAGCGGCATCTCAAAGCGCAAGAAATGTCGAGTAAAATGCACTATTAAACTTCTATGATAGGGCAATCAGAGACCCGATTAGATCATTTTATATTTTGGTTAATATAAGAATTCAGCAAAATTCTACCACATTTGTTCAATTTACGTCGCTCCTATTTCAGATAGCGTATTGGACTAAGCGGCATCTCAAAGCGGAAGAAATGTCGAGTAGAATGCACTAATAAACTTCTAGGGTAGGGCAAACAGAGACCCGATTAGATCATTTTATATTATGGTTAATTTAAGAATTCAGCAAAATTCTACCACATTTGTTCAATTTACGTCGCTCCTATTTGAGATAGCGTATTGGACTAAGCGGCATCTCAAAGCGCAAGAAATGTCGAGTAAAATGCACTATTAAACTTCTAGGGTAGTGCAAACAGAGACCCGATAAGATCATTTTATATTATGGTTAATTTAAGAATTCAGCGAAATTCTCTCAGATTTGTTCAATTTACGTCGCTGATATTTCAGATAGCGTATTGGGCTAAGCGGCATCTCAAAGCGCGAGAAATGGCGAGTAAAATGCACTATTAAACTTCTAGGGTAGGGCGAACAAAGACCCGATTAGATCATTTTACATTGAAGTTAATATAAGAATTCAGCGAAATTCTATCACATTTCTTCAATTTACGTCGCTCCTATTTCAGATAGCGTATTGTGCTATGCGGCATCTCAAAGCGCATGAAATGGCGAGTAAAATGCACTATTAAACTTCTAGGATAAGGCAAACAGAGACCCGATTAGATCATTTTATATTACGGTAAATATAAGAATTCAGCGTAATTCTGTCACATTTGTTCAACTTACGTAGCTCCTATTTCAGATAGCGTACTGGGCTAGGCGGCAACTTAAAGCGCGTGGAATGTCGAGTAAAATACACTATCAAACTTCTATGATAGGGAAATCAGAGACCCGATTAGATTATTTTATATTTTGGTTAATATAATAATTCAGCGAAATTCTCTCACATTTGTTCAAGTTACGTCGCTGATATTTCAGATAGCGTATTGGACTAAGCGGCATCTCAAAGCGCAAGAAATGTCGAGTAAAATGCACTATTAAACTTCTATGATAGGGCAATCAGAGACCCGATTAGATCATTTTATATTTTGGTTAATATAAGAATTCAGCGAAATTCTATCACATTTGTTCAACATACGTCGCTCCTATTTCAGATAGCGTACTGGGCTAGGCGGCATCTTAAAGCGCGTGGAATGGCGAGCAAAATGCACTATTAAACTTCTATGATAGGGCAATCAGAGACCCGATTAGATCATTTTATATTTTGGTTAATATAAGAATTCAGCGAAATTCTATCACATTTGTTCAATTTGCGTCGCTCCTATTTCAGATAGCTTATTGGGCTAAGCGGCATCGCAAAGCGCATGAAATGACGAGTGAAATGCACTATTAAACTTCTAGGGTAGGGCAAACAGAGACCCGATTAGATCATTTTATATTATGGTTAATTTAAGAATTCAGTAAAATTCTATCACATTTGTTCAATTTACGTCGCTCCTATTTCAGATAGCGTATTGGGCTAAGCGGCATCTCAAAGCGCATGAAATGGCGAGTAAAATGCACTATTAAACTTCTAGGGTAAGGCAAACAGAGACCCGTATAGATCATTTTATATTACGGTTAATATAAGAATTCAGAGTAATTCTATCACATTTGTTCAATTTGCGTCGCCCCTATTTCAGATAGCGTATTGGGCTAAGCGGCATCTCAAAGCGCATGAAATGGCGAGTCAAATGCACTGTTAAACTTCTATGATAGGGAAATCAGATACCCGATTAGATTATTTTATATTTTGGTTAATATAATAATTCAGCGAAATTCTAACACATTTGTTCCATTTACGTCGCTCCTATTTCAGATAGCGTACTGGGCTAGGCGGCATCTTAAAGCGCGTAGAATGGCGAGTAAAATGCACTATTAAACTTCAAGGGTAGGGCAAACAGAGACCCGATTAGATCATTTTATATTATGGTTAATTTAAGAATTCAGCGAAATTCTCTCAAATTTGTTCAATTTACGTCGCTGATATTTCAGATAGCGTATTGGGCTAAGCGGAATCTCAAAGCGCGAGAAATGGCGAGTAAAATGCACTATTAAACTTCTAGGGTAGGGCAAACAGAGACCCGATTAGATCATTTTATATTATGGTCAATTTAAGAAGTCTGCGAAATTCTATCACAGTTCTTCAATTTACGTCGCTCCTATTTCAGATAGCGTATTGGCCTAAGCGGCATCTCAAAGCGCATGAAATGGCGAGTAAAATGCACTGTTAAACTTCTAGGGTAAGGCAAACAGAGACCCGATTAGATCATTTTATATTTTGGTTAATATAAGAATTCAGCGAAATTCTATCACATTTGTTCAATTTACGTCGCTCCTATTTCAGATAGCGTATTGGGCTAAGCGGCATCTTAAAGCGGGTGGAATGGTGAGCAAAATGCACTGTTAAACTTCAATGATAGGGCAATCAGAGACCCGATTAGACCATTTTATATTTGGTTTAATATAAGATTTCAGCGAAATTCTATCACATTTGTTCAATTTACGTCGCACCTATTTCAGATAGCTTATTGGGCTAAGCGGCATCTCGAAGCGCATGAAATGGCGAGTAAAATGCAGTATTACACTTCTAGGGTAGGGCAAACAGAGACCCGATTAGATCATTTTATATTATGGTTAATTTAAGAATTCAGCAAAATTCTATCACATTTGTTCAATTTACGTCGCTCCTATTTCAGATAGCGTACTGGGCTAGGCGGCATCTTAAAGCGCGTGGAAGGGTGAGTAAAATGCACTACTAATCTTCCATGATAGGGCAATCAGAGACCCGATTAGATCATTTTATATTTTGTTTTATATAAGATTTCAGGGAAATTCTATCACATTTGTTCAATTTACGTCGCTCCTATTTCAGATAGCATATTGGGCTAAGCGGCACCTCAAAGCGCATGAAATGGCGAGTGAAATGCAATATTAAACTTCTAGGGTAGGGCAAATAGAGACCCGATTAGATCATTTTATATTATGGTCAATTTAAGAATTCAGCATAATTCTTTCTCATTTCTTCAATTTACGTCGCTCCTATTTGAGATAGCGTATTGGGCTTAGCGGCATCTCAAAGCGCATAAAATGGCGAGTAAAATGCACTATTAAACTTCAATGGTAGGGCAAACAGAGACCCGATTAGATCATTTTATATTATGGTTAATTTAAGAATTCAGAAAAATTCTATCACATTTGTTCAATTTACGTCGTTCCTATTTCAGATAGCGTATTGGGCTATGCGACATCTCAAAGCGCATGAAATGACGAGTAAAATGCACTATTAAACTTCTAGGGTAGGGCAAACAGAGACCCGATTGGATCATTTTATATTACGGTTAATATAAGAATTTAGCGTAATTCTATCACATTTGTTCAACTTACGTCGCTCCTATTTCAGATAGCGTACTGGGCTAGGCGGAATCTCAAAGCGCGTGGAAGGGCGAGTAAAATGCACTACTAAACTTCTATGATCGGGCAATCAGAGACCCGATTACATCATTTTATATTTTTGTTAATATAAGAATTCAGCGAAATTCTCTCACATTTGTTCAATTTACGTCGCTGATATTTCAGATAGCGTATTGGGCTAAGCGGCATCTCAAAGTGCAAGAAATGTGGAATAAAATGCACTATTAAACTTCTAGGGTAGGGCAAACAGAGACCCGATAAGATCATTTTATATTATGGTTAATTTAAGAATTCAGCGAAATCCTATCACATTTGTTCAAGTTACGTCGCTCCTATTTCAGATAGCGTACTGGGCTAGGCGGCATCTCAAAGCGCGTGGAAGGTCGAGTAACATGCACTACTAAACTTCTATGATAGGGCAATCAGAGACCCGATTAGATCATTTTATATTTTGGTTAATATAAGAATTCAGCGAAATTCTCTCACATTTGTTCAATTTACGTCGCTGATATTTCAGATAGCGTATTGGGCTATGCGACATCTCAAAGCGCATGAAATGACGAGTAAAATGCACTATTAAACTTCTAGGGTAGGGCAAACAAAGACCCGATTAAATCATTTTATATTATGGTTAATTTAAGAATTCAGCGAAATTCTATCACATTTGTTCAATTTACGTCGCTCCTATTTCAGATAGCGTATTGGGCTAGGCGGCATCCTAAAGCGCGCGGAATGGCGAGTAAAATGCACTATTAAGCTTCTATGCTAGGGCAATCAGAGACCTGATTAGATCATTTTATATTTTGGTTAATATAAGAATTCAGTGAAATTCTATCACATTTGTTCAATTTATTTCGCTCCTATTTCTGATAGCGTATTGGGCTAAGCGGCATCTCAAAGCGCATGAAATGGCGAATAAAATGCACTATTAAACTTCTAGGCGAGGGCGAACAGAGACCCGATTAGATCATTTTACATTATGGTTAATAAAAGAATTCAGCGAAATTCTATCACATTTGTTCAATTTACGTCGCTCCTATTACAGATAGCTTATTGTGCTTAGCGGCATGTCAAAGCGCATGAAGTGACGAGTGAAATGCACTATTAAACTTCTAGGGTTGGTCGAAGGAAGACCCGATTAGATCATTTTACATTAAGGTTAATATAAGAATTCAGGGAAATTCTATCACATTTGTTCAATTTACGTCGCTCCTATTTCAGATAGCGTATTGGGCTAAGCGGCATCTCAAAGCGCATGAAATGACGTGTGAAATGCACTAGTAATCTTCTAGGGTAGGGCGAACAGAGACCCGATTAGATCATTTTACATTAAGGTTAATATAAGAATTCAGCGAGATTCTCTCACATTTGTTCAATTTACGTCGCTGATATTTCAGATAGCGTATTGGGCTAAGCGGCATCTCAAAGCGCAAGAAATGGCGAGTAAAATGTACTATTAAACTTCTAGGGTAGGGCAAACAGAGACCCGATTAGATCATTTTATATTATGGTTAATTTAAGAATTCAGCGAAATTCTATCACATTTGTTCAATTTACGTCGCTCATGTTGCAGATAGCATATTGGGCTAAGCGGCATCTCAAAGCGCATGAAATGGCGAGTAAAATGCACTACTAAACTTCTAGGGTAAGGCAAACCGAGACCCGATTAGATCATTTAATATTACGGTTAATATAAGAATTCAGCGTAATTATATCACATTTGTTCAACATACGTCGCTCCTATTTCAGATAGTGTACTGGGCTAGGCGGCATCTTAAAGCGCGTGGAAGGGCGAGTAAAATGCACTACTAAACTTCTATGATAGGGCAATCAGAGTCCCGTTTAGATCATTTTATGTTTTGTTTAATATAAGATTTCATGGAAATTCTATCACATTTGTTCAATTTACGTCGCTCCTATTTCAGATAGCGTATTGGGCTAAGCGGCATCTCAAAGCGCATGAAATGACGAGAGAAATGCACTATTAAAGTTCTTGGGTAGGGCAAACAGAGACCCGATTATATCATTTTATATTTTGGTTAATATAAGAATTCAGCGAAATTCTATCACATTTGTTCAATTTACGTCGCTCCTATGTCAGTTAGCGTATCGGGCTAAGCGGCATCTCAAAGCGCATGAAATGGCGAGTGAAATGCACTGTTAATCTTCTACGGTAGGGCAATCAGAGACCCCATTAGATCATTTTATATTATGGTTAATTTAAGAATTCAGCGAAATTCTATCACATTTGTTCAATTTACGTCGCTCCTATTTCAGATAGCGTATTGGGCTAAGCGGCATCTCAAAGCGCATGAAATGGCGAGTAAAATGCACTATTAAACTTCTAGGGTAAGGCAAACAGAGACCCGATTAGATCATTTTATATTACGGTTAATATAAGAATTCAGAGTAATTCTATCACATTTGTTCAATTTACGTCGCCCCTATTTCAGATAGCGTATTGGGCTAAGCGGCATCTCAAAGCGCATGAAATGGCGAGTCAAATGCACTACTAAACTTCTATGATAGGGAAATCAGAGACCCGATTAGATTATTTTATATTTTGGTTAATATAATAATTCAGCGAAATTCTCTCACATTTGTTCAATTTACGTCGCTGATATTTCAGATAGCGTATTGGACTAAGCGGCATCTCAAAGCGCAAGAAATGTCGAGTAAAATGCACTATTAAACTTCTATGATAGGGCAATCAGAGACCCGATTAGATCATTTTATATTTTGGTTAATATAAGAATTCAGCGAAATTCTATCACATTTGTTCAATTTGCGTCGCTCCTATTTCAGATAGCTTATTGGGCTAAGCGGCATCGCAAAGCGCATGAAATGACGAGTGAAATGCACTATTAAACTTCTAGGGTAGGGCAAACAGAGACCCGATTAGATCATTTTATATTATGGTTAATTTAAGAATTCAGCAAAATTCTACCACATTTGTTCAATTTACGTCGCTCCTATTTCAGATAGCGTATTGGACTAAGCGGCATCTCAAAGCGCAAGAAATGTCGAGTAAAATGCACTATTAAACTTCTAGGGTAGTGCAAACAGAGACCCGATAAGATCATTTTATATTATGGTTAATTTAAGAATTCAGCGAAATTCTCTCAGATTTGTTCAATTTACGTCGCTGATATTTCAGATAGCGTATTGGGCTAAGCGGCATCTCAAAGCGCGAGAAATGGCGAGTAAAATGCACTATTAAACTTCTAGGGTAGGGCGAACAAAGACCCGATTAGATCATTTTACATTGAAGTTAATATAAGAATTCAGCGAAATTCTATCACATTTCTTCAATTTACGTCGCTCCTATTTCAGATAGCGTATTGTGCTATGCGGCATCTCAAAGCGCATGAAATGGCGAGTAAAATGCACTATTAAACTTCTAGGATAAGGCAAACAGAGACCCGATTAGATCATTTTATATTACGGTAAATATAAGAATTCAGCGTAATTCTGTCACATTTGTTCAACTTACGTAGCTCCTATTTCAGATAGCGTACTGGGCTAGGCGGCAACTTAAAGCGCGTGGAATGGCTAGCAAAATGCACTATTAAACTTCTATGATAGGGCAATCAGAGACCCGATTAGATCATTTTATATTTTGGTTAATATAAGAATTCAGCGAAATTCTATCACATTTGTTCAAGTTACGTCGCTGATATTTCAGATAGCGTATTGGAATAAGCGGCATCTCAAAGCGCAAGAAATGTCGAGTAAAATGCACTATTAAACTTCTATGATAGGGCAATCAGAGACCCGATTAGATCATTTTATATTTTGGTTAATATAAGAATTCAGCGAAATTCTATCACATTTGTTCAACATACGTCGCTCCTATTTCAGATAGCGTACTGGGCTAGGCGGCATCTTAAAGCGCGTGGAATGGCGAGCAAAATGCACTATTAAACTTCTATGATAGGGCAATCAGAGACCCGATTAGATCATTTTATATTTTGGTTAATATAAGAATTCAGCGAAATTCTATCACATTTGTTCAATTTGCGTCGCTCCTATTTCAGATAGCTTATTGGGCTAAGCGGCATCGCAAAGCGCATGAAATGACGAGTGAAATGCACTATTAAACTTCTAGGGTAGGGCAAACAGAGACCCGATTAGATCATTTTATATTATGGTTAATTTAAGAATTCAGTAAAATTCTATCACATTTGTTCAATTTACGTCGCTCCTATTTCAGATAGCGTATTGGGCTAAGCGGCATCTCAAAGCGCATGAAATGGCGAGTAAAATGCACTATTAAACTTCTAGGGTAAGGCAAACAGAGACCCGTATAGAGCATTTTATATTACGGTTAATATAAGAATTCAGAGTAATTCTATCACATTTGTTCAATTTGCGTCGCCCCTATTTCAGATAGCGTATTGGGCTAAGCGGCATCTCAAAGCGCATGAAATGGCGAGTCAAATGCACTGTTAAACTTCTATGATAGGGAAATCAGATACCCGATTAGATTATTTTATATTTTGGTTAATATAATAATTCAGCGAAATTCTAACACATTTGTTCCATTTACGTCGCTCCTATTTCAGATAGCGTACTGGGCTAGGCGGCATCTTAAAGCGCGTAGAATGGCGAGTAAAATGCACTATTAAACTTCAAGGGTAGGGCAAACAGAGACCCGATTAGATCATTTTATATTATGGTTAATTTAAGAATTCAGCGAAATTCTCTCAGATTTGTTCAATTTACGTCGCTGATATTTCAGATAGCGTATTGGGCTAAGCGGAATCTCAAAGCGCGAGAAATGGCGAGTAAAATGCACTATTAAACTTCTAGGGTAGGGCAAACAGAGACCCGATTAGATCATTTTATATTATGGTCAATTTAAGAAGTCAGCGAAATTCTATCACAGTTCTTCAATTTACGTCGCTCCTATTTCAGATAGCGTATTGGCCTAAGCGGCATCTCAAAGCGCATGAAATGGCGAGTAAAATGCACTGTTAAACTTCTAGGGTAAGGCAAACAGAGACCCGATTAGATCATTTTATATTTTGGTTAATATAAGAATTCAGCGAAATTCTATCACATTTGTTCAATTTACGTCGCTCCTATTTCAGATAGCGTATTGGGCTAAGCGGCATCTTAAAGCGGGTGGAATGGTGAGCAAAATGCACTGTTAAACTTCAATGATAGGGCAATCAGAGACCCGATTAGACCATTTTATATTTGGTTTAATATAAGATTTCAGCGAAATTCTATCACATTTGTTCAATTTACGTCGCACCTATTTCAGATAGCTTATTGGGCTAAGCGGCATCTCAAAGCGCATGAAATGGCGAGTAAAATGCAGTATTACACTTCTAGGGTAGGGCAAACAGAGACCCGATTAGATCATTTTATATTATGGTTAATTTAAGAATTCAGCAAAATTCTATCACATTTGTTCAATTTACGTCGCTCCTATTTCAGATAGCGTACTGGGCTAGGCGGCATCTTAAAGCGCGTGGAAGGGTGAGTAAAATGCACTACTAATCTTCCATGATAGGGCAATCAGAGACCCGATTAGATCATTTTATATTTTGTTTTATATAAGATTTCAGGGAAATTCTATCACATTTGTTCAATTTACGTCGCTCCTATTTCAGATAGCATATTGGGCTAAGCGGCACCTCAAAGCGCATGAAATGGCGAGTGAAATGCAATATTAAACTTCTAGGGTAGGGCAAATAGAGACCCGATTAGATCATTTTATATTATGGTCAATTTAAGAATTCAGCATAATTCTTTCTCATTTCTTCAATTTACGTCGCTCCTATTTGAGATAGCGTATTGGGCTTAGCGGCATCTCAAAGCGCATAAAATGGCGAGTAAAATGCACTATTAAACTTCAATGGTAGGGCAAACAGAGACCCGATTAGATCATTTTATATTATGGTTAATTTAAGAATTCAGAAAAATTCTATCACATTTGTTCAATTTACGTCGTTCCTATTTCAGATAGCGTATTGGGCTATGCGACATCTCAAAGCGCATGAAATGACGAGTAAAATGCACTATTAAACTTCTAGGGTAGGGCAAACAGAGACCCGATTAGATCATTTTATATTACGGTTAATATAAGAATTTAGCGTAATTCTATCACATTTGTTCAACTTACGTCGCTCCTATTTCAGATAGCGTACTGGGCTAGGCGGAATCTCAAAGCGCGTGGAAGGGCGAGTAAAATGCACTACTAAACTTCTATGATCGGGCAATCAGAGACCCGATTACATCATTTTATATTTTTGTTAATATAAGAATTCAGCGAAATTCTCTCACATTTGTTCAATTTACGTCGCTGATATTTCAGATAGCGTATTGGGCTAAGCGGCATCTCAAAGTGCAAGAAATGTGGAGTAAAATGCACTATTAAACTTCTAGGGTAGGGCAAACAGAGACCCGATAAGATCATTTTATATTATGGTTAATTTAAGAATTCAGCGAAATTCTATCACATTTGTTCAAGTTACGTCGCTCCTATTTCAGATAGCGTACTGGGCTAGGCGGCATCTCAAAGCGCGTGGAAGGGCGAGTAACATGCACTACTAAACTTCTATGATAGGGCAATCAGAGACCCGATTAGATCATTTTATATTTTGGTTAATATAAGAATTCAGCGAAATTCTCTCACATTTGTTCAATTTACGTCGCTGATATTTCAGATAGCGTATTGGGCTATGCGACATCTCAAAGCGCATGAAATGACGAGTAAAATGCACTATTAAACTTCTAGGGTAGGGCAAACAAAGACCCGATTAAATCATTTTATATTATGGTTAATTTAAGAATTCAGCGAAATTCTATCACATTTGTTCAATTTACGTCGCTCCTATTTCAGATAGCGTATTGGGCTAGGCGGCATCCTAAAGCGCGCGGAATGGCGAGTAAAATGCACTATTAAGCTTCTATGCTAGGGCAATCAGAGACCTGATTAGATCATTTTATATTTTGGTTAATATAAGAATTCAGTGAAATTCTATCACATTTGTTCAATTTATTTCGCTCCTATTTCTGATAGCGTATTGGGCTAAGCGGCATCTCAAAGCGCATGAAATGGCGAATAAAATGCACTATTAAACTTCTAGGCGAGGGCGAACAGAGACCCGATTAGATCATTTTACATTATGGTTAATAAAAGAATTCAGCGAAATTCTATCACATTTGTTCAATTTACGTCGCTCCTATTACAGATAGCTTATTGTGCTTAGCGGCATCTCAAAGCGCATGAAGTGACGAGTGAAATGCACTATTAAACTTCTAGGGTTGGTCGAAGAAAGACCCGATTAGATCATTTTACATTAAGGTTAATATAAGAATTCAGGGAAATTCTATCACATTTGTTCAATTTACGTCGCTCCTATTTCAGATAGCGTATTGGGCTAAGCGGCATCTCAAAGCGCATGAAATGACGTGTGAAATGCACTAGTAATCTTCTAGGGTAGGGCGAACAGAGACCCGATTAGATCATTTTACATTAAGGTTAATATAAGAATTCAGCGAGATTCTCTCACATTTGTTCAATTTACGTCGCTGATATTTCAGATAGCGTATTGGGCTAAGCGGCATCTCAAAGCGCAAGAAATGGCGAGTAAAATATACTATTAAACTTCTAGGGTAGGGCAAACAGAGACCCGATTAGATCATTTTATATTATGGTTAATTTAAGAATTCAGCGTAATTCTATCACATTTGTTCAATTTACGTCGCTCATGTTGCAGATAGCATATTGGGCTAAGCGGCATCTCAAAGCGCATGAAATGGCGAGTAAAATGCACTATTAAACTTCTAGGGTAAGGCAAACCGAGACCCGATTAGATCATTTAATATTACGGTTAATATAAGAATTCAGCGTAATTATATCACATTTGTTCAACATACGTCGCTCCTATTTCAGATAGTGTACTGGGCTAGGCGGCATCTTAAAGCGCGTGGAAGGGCGAGTAAAATGCACTACTAAACTTCTATGATAGGGCAATCAGAGTCCCGTTTAGATCATTTTATGTTTTGTTTAATATAAGATTTCATGGAAATTCTATCACATTTGTTCAATTTACGTCGCTCCTATTTCAGATAGCGTATTGGGCTAAGCGGCATCTCAAAGCGCATGAAATGACGAGAGAAATGCACTATTAAAGTTCTTGGGTAGGGCAAACAGAGACCCGATTATATCATTTTATATTTTGGTTAATATAAGAATTCAGCGAAATTCTATCACATTTGTTCAATTTACGTCGCTCCTATGTCAGTTAGCGTATCGGGCTAAGCGGCATCTCAAAGCGCATGAAATGGCGAGTAAAATGCACTATTAAACTTCTAGGGTAAGGCAAACAGAGACCCGATTAGATCATTTTATATTACGGTTAATATAAGAATTCAGAGTAATTCTATCACATTTGTTCAATTTACGTCGCCCCTATTTCAGATAGCGTATTGGGCTAAGCGGCATCTCAAAGCGCATGAAATGGCGAGTCAAATGCACTACTAAACTTCTATGATAGGGAAATCAGAGACCCGATTAGATTATTTTATATTTTGGTTAATATAATAATTCAGCGAAATTCTCTCACATTTGTTCAAGTTACGTCGCTGACATTTCAGATAGCGTATTGGACTAAGCGGCATCTCAAAGCGCAAGAAATGTCGAGTAAAATGCACTATTAAACTTCTATGATAGGGCAATCAGAGACCCGATTAGATCATTTTATATTTTGGTTAATATAAGAATTCAGCGAAATTCTATCACATTTGTTCAACATACGTCGCTCCTATTTCAGATAGCGTACTGGGCTAGGCGGCATCTTAAAGCGCGTGGAATGGCGAGTAAAATGCACTATTAAACTTCTATGATAGGGCAATCAGAGACCCGATTAGATCATTTTATATTTTGGTTAATATAAGAATTCAGCGAAATTCTATCACATTTGTTCAATTTGCGTCGCTCCTATTTCAGATAGCTTATTGGGCTAAGCAGCATCGCAAAGCGCATGAAATGGCGAGTAAAATGCACTATTAAACTTCTAGGGTAAGGCAAACAGAGACCCGTATAGATCATTTTATATTACGGTTAATATAAGAATTCAGAGTAATTCTATCACATTTGTTCAATTTGCGTCGCCCCTATTTCAGATAGCGTATTGGGCTAAGCGGCATCTCAAAGCGCATGAAATGACGAGTAAAATGCACTGTTAAACTTCTAGGGTAGGGCAAACAGAGACCCGATTAGATCATTTTATATTACGGTTAATATAAGTATTCAGCGTAATTCTATCACATTTGTTCAACTTACGTCGCTCCTATTTCAGATAGCGTACTGGGCTAGGCGGTATCTCAAAGCGCGTGGAAGGGCGAGTAAAATGCACTACTAAACTTCTATGATAGGGCAATCAGAGACCCGATTAGATCATTTTATATTTTGGTTAATATAAGAATTCAGCGAAATTCTCTCACATTTGTTCAATTTACGTCGCTGATATTTCAGATAGCGTATTGGACTAAGCGGCATCTCAAAGCGCAAGAAATGTCGAGTAAAATGCACTATTAAACTTCTAGAGTAGTGCAAACAGAGACCCGGTAAGATCATTTTATATTATGGTTAATTTAAGAATTCAGCGAAATTCTCTCAGATTTGTTCAATTTACGTCGCTGATATTTCAGATAGCGTATTGGGCTAAGCGGAATCTCAAAGCGCGAGAAATGGCGAGTAAAATGCACTATTAAACTTCTAGGGTAGGGCAAACAGAGACCCGATTAGATCATTTTATATTTTGGTTAATATAAAAATTCAGCGAAATTCTATCACATTTGTTCAATTTACGTCGCTCCTATTTCAGATAGCGTATTGGGCTAAGCGGCATCTCAAAGCGCATGAAATGACGAATAAAATGCACAATTAAGCTTCTACGCTAGGGCGAACAGAGACCCGATTAGATCATTTTACGTTATGGTTAATAAAAGAATTCAGCGAAATTCTATCACATTTGATCAATTTACATCGCTCCTATTTCAGATAGCGTATTGTGCTAAGCGGCATCTTAAAGCGCGTGGAATGGCGAGTAAAATTCACTATTAAACTTCTATGATAGGGCAATCAGAGACCCGATTAGATCATTTTATATTTTGGTTAATTTAAGAATTCAGCGAAATTCTATCACATTTGTTCAATTTACGTCGCTCCTATTTCAGATAGCGTATTGGGCTAAGCGGCATCTCAAAGCGCATGAAATGGCGAGTAAAATGCACTGTTAAACTTCTAGGGTAGGGCAAACAGAGACCCGATTAGATCATTTTATATTATGGTTAATTTAAGAATTCAGCGAAATTCTATCACATTTGTTCAATTTACGTCGCTCCTATTGCAGATAGCGTATTGGGCTAAGCGGCATCTTAAAGCGCGTGGAATGGCGAGTAAAATTCACTATTAAACTTCTATGATAGGGCAATCAGGGACCCGATTAGATCATTTTATATTTTGGTTAATATAAGTATT